>ML791238.1:486738-553772 GCA_009831015.1 Picea engelmannii
TGTCGGCTTGACTGCTAGCTGTCAGGGCTCGTGTTTCAGCATCGTGGCGGCCTCCTCTGTGTCTCAGCATCTTCTGAACTGAGTGCCAGCTCCGTGTTTCAGCATCTGCATGAACCGTGTAACTGCTTCGTGTTTCGGCATCTACATTGAATCGTGTAGCTGCTTCGTGTTTCGGCATATGCATCCTCGGACTGTGTAGCAGCTCTCGTGTTTCAGCATCAGCTCAACAGCAGCTTGGGCAGTTCTGTGTTTCAGCAAAGGTCTGAAATACTATTATGCAAATATGGACACTTCTGCACTTCTAATCAATGGTTAGGTTCAAAAGTAATGTAAAGTGTTATGAAAAACGGATTAAGCATAAAGTAATGAGAAAGGATGTTGTATACCTTGGAATGATCAGATGAAATGATAGTATAAGTCAAAATGAAGGTGATGAAGGGTAAAATAATAGCAAAAAGTATGGGCAAAAAGGGTACAATATGTGGTCCTAACACCCCTACCCCTTCTTTTATAGGCTAGAAGGAGCTAGGGTTTTGGACGAACTCTCGGCCATCCATGGCCGAGAGTTTTAGTTAACTGACCCATAGCTTTTTGTCCCATCGGAAACTTTCCTATTTTTGTGTTTTGTTAAATAAACACGGGTTGTAGTAGGCCTGCCAGCATTCACATGTGTGCAGTAGTGGGTTAGGGCACGTGGGCCTTGACCCAAGAGGATTTTCAAAGAGGTTTTTCAGCAGATGTTTTGGCAATGAAGGGATATGAGTTGGCCTGATGCCAGGTAAGCATGTGTGGTGCAATTTAGGGTTATAACAGATGCCCCCTAATGTGTGAGGTCATAAGAGCATTTGATGTCCGAAATACATTACCAATCTTTTACCAATTTGTACTGATATGCTGAATGAGTGAGCCCAAGAATCAGGAATCAGGAGGTGTCGTCTGCAAAATAAAAAATGTCTCATCGAGGTGGGCATACCCATGCTCGGGATAAAATAGAACCATGGCTACCAATCAAATACACTGTAGATCCATGGAAAATAATTATAAAGAGTAGCTGTGAATAATACACAGCGTAGCTACATCTCGAAATCCGAAAGATATACATATAGAGTATCCATCTCCCAAAAGCTAATTCGGCCTGATGGTTGTACTTCAGAGCTCGAGCAACAACTTCAAAATCTTCTAAAACTTGGGTAGGAGTGTAATATGAGTGTACTACTGCACTACCCAGAGGTCTTCGATGGCTCGTCGGTTATGGACTTGATAATCTTGATGAACGGACTGAAGGCTTCAGTGATTTCGAATAAAGACTTTATTGGACATTCAGGATGGTCGGGTATGCGGACAAGAGACATATTGCAGAGGGGCCGACTCAAGCTTAGTGACAAACTTCCCTTGGACAATAGCACGACAAGTGATAAGAATCAGGCAACATATCTATTAATCATAAGTCTACGAAGCAGGAGGCAACGCAAACTCTCCATATGTTTGGAAGAGTAACCAAATGGAAGAGGACACAACTCTATATAGCGAGAAAAATATTCCTAAGGTCATACTACGTCCCATAGTCTGATGATCAAATGGAAAGATGTGCTTCATCCAAGGGCGACTCATTATGTTGCCAATAAAGAAAATACTTTTCCCATCCTCTTTTTGGGGTATATTTGATTTTTTTGTTCTTTTTGATAAGTTTTTGAAAAAGAATAAAAGAATTTTACGTTACAATGGAGGAATGAGTACTGCAAACATACAAGCTCAAGGCACAAGGACAAGACTGATGTTCTGGTGAAATGATACTCAGGAAAAATCCTCCAGCGGCCAAAGGTGTTAAGACGCAGAAGCAAACTATTGCAAGGCTGATGGGTAAGGTATGCAAATGTGGTTGATAGAACACACAATGGTAACGTCCTTCGATGTAAGTTTAACGAGCCCAGAGAAGGTAAGCTCGGTGGTTTTTCATATTTAGAGAGTCTGAAAAAGCATAAAAGGAGACTCCACTAGGGTACCTTTTTCGAAGATAGTCTAGTCGGTTCAAAAAAGGGATAAACTAGCACCGATTAGACATCAATTCAAAACCATATTAACGAGTGTGACAAGGACAAGATCACTCGGCCATTTTTTCATTTTTAAGGAGTCTGAAAAAAGCTTAACTATGGACTCCATTAGGAATGTTCTTTTGGACCAATTTAACGAGTGTGAAAGAATAAGGTCACTCAATGATCTTTTCAATTTTAGGGAGTCTGAAAAGAGCTTAACTATGGACTACGGGGGGGTTTCTTTTTCATAAATTTAGTCCCTCGGGCCCAAAAAAGGAATAAAATTATACCTGAGGATACTCTTCTAAAGAATGGGAATTCAATAGAGTATTCATTTGTTCATACAGTTGACCGTCTGGACCGAAAAAGGGGTAAACTACCACTGGACAGACGTGACTTCAAATTTCAGTTTAACGAGTGTGAAAGGCCACAAGATCGCTCGGTAATCTTTTCATGTTTAGAGGGTCTGAAAATGGCTTAAAAGGAGACCCGTTATGTTTTGGGAGTCCGGAGGGTAAGACAAAGAGTGAAAAATACCCATGCAAATGAGGCTCAAACTCATATTCAGGAAAGACTATACGGACTCTCGAGCCTCCAGTGTTGGTAGAAACGACATGGACACCATAATGCAACTAGGACCTATCTAGGGCATCCATGTTTCGGTAAGCTCTACCACCAAGTCGCGACACTTCTAGAGCAGAGATGACGGTTCCATGTCACAACCTGATGGGATCGATCCTAATCATAAGAAAAAGGAAACAAGATGCAAAAGTTGGGGTGATAGCCTAACCTATATGCTCAAGTTGATTTTTGAAAAAATAATTTTTTTATAGACCGTCAATATTTTTTCAAAACTCAAAAAAAATTGTCCCAATACCTGATCAAATTCCTCCCATATAACTCTTGGATCACTCAAAATGGTTTTTGGTATAAAGAAACTGATAAGGGGGGCCAAAAAAGTGACAAAAAGAGGCCAAAAAGACTATAAATAGAAGCTGGCAGCTCATTATCACCATTGCTGATTTGGAAATTGACTCTGGAGCCAAAAGACCCCCTTTGCCAAAGATCGTGATTCCGGGAGCTACAGTGGACGAAACAGACTTCTGCTTGGACCAAGTAAGTACAAACTCCCTTATCTAGCTATTCAATACTTCCATTTTAGCATTTAGTTTATTTTTGGGGTGGGCGTTGACCTCAAAAAGGTCAGCCCTAGATACACGCAGGTTGTCCAGAGACAGCCCGCGAGTACACGCGTGCAAAGCAAATACTGCACGCATTTACACGCGACTGTCACCTCTACAGGCCGCGTGTACCCCCCGCATGATGAAAAAGAAAATGTAAAAAAGTATTGACCCTCCTTTACCTTGTTGTGTTGGCAGGATGTATGTCCAGTGGAGGGAAAGGGAGCACAAGACCTCCAATGAGTTAGTGGCTGCAAATCCGAATGTTGTGGCCATGCTGATGCAGTGCGATTTGATCAAATTCTTTTTATGTCCATTCATGCGTGCGCAACCAAGGCTACTGAATGCCTTGATTGATTACTGGCACCCTGACGCAGAGGTGTTTATGCTAGAGGGGCAATCCTTGGTGCCCACCACCGAGGATATTTACTTTCTGACTGGCCTCTCAAGGAGAGGGGAACCAGTGAACTTTCAGACTTTTCCTGCGGGGCCGAGCAAGGTCTCGGAGCTGATAGCTGAGTACTGTGAGGCTGGGACTGATCATAGAGGTTCCTCAGTACCAGTTAGCAAGATCACCAACCTCACCCTATAGACTATTTTATTGCTTATTGGGCGGATTACCGACTCAACAACCATGCATCAGGCTTCACGCGCACAGATGAACTGTGCTATTCAGTGCATGAATGAACACATTTTTTATTGGAGTACCACACTGCTGGAGTGTATGAAGAGGCAATTGACAGATTGTTGACAGTGGACACATAGGAACTTCGGGTTCGGGACTATCCTGTGTTCGTTCTTTTTTGAGAGAGTTTCGTGCTTCAGTCCTTAGCTTGCAGTACGAGGACATCTGGCCACTTTCCCCGCAGTATGCAGATGGGCAGTGTTACTGTCGCGACAGGGTGGCAGAAGGACCGTGGAGGCCTTCGACGATGACTTTTTTGCTTGGCTGTCACGACAGATCCCTGCTATTGAGGACTACCCATATGTGGGGATCGACTTCTCTAGAGATTCATAGATACCAGTGCCTCCTGGTGAGGAGCGAGGGGAGATGGGTAAGTCTCCACCTGTACAGTTTTTTTGTTTGCATATGTAATTTTTATGTCTTTATATATATATATATATATATCATGTTTTTTTATACTAGAGTATTTGATGGGTGAACGTGTATTGCATGCAGATGTGGGACCCGTGCGACCTGTCGACTATGCACGGAATAGGCGTCGCCCACAGCTAGAAGCCATAGCTGTCACCACTGGGAGAGCAGCAGTAGCAGGGAACCTCCCAGTAGGAGAGGCCGAGAGGGACCTGAGGCGAATTGAGTGGAACTTTACTGTGCTCACTCACATAGTCCCAATGGCAGAGATAGAGGACCTGCTGCCATCCATGTAGACTCATGTTGTGGGGGCACCTCGGACATGGGTCCGATTGTTTAGGCATTTAGCATGTGCTGTAGATGATTATAACAGGGCCCATAGGCCCTGAACAGACTTGAGACTCTTTATGTGCCACGAGCACCTTGTTGTATATATTTTTTGAGGGCATAAGCCCGGTGACTCATTACTGTTCCCACTTTTGAGGTGCTTGCATCCATCTATGTACTCTGAGGATTTTATGATGTTTATATATGGTTTTTATCTCTTTTTGTGTCTTATGGATTATGTGTGCAAAAATGTATTTACATGTTTATGTCCATGATCTTTTTATATGTGGGCAAGATGTCAATCTAAAATGTGATTAGCTAGAGTATCTGTGATTTGGTTTAATCTCTTAGGAACATGAAAATGTGTAATATAATCAAAGTTGCATTCTAAGAGACGTACCCTAAGGAATCGTTGGTGTAAAGTTGGATCATGAACCCGGTATATTTTGTTTAGTTGCGACACAACCAGTTGAGCCTCTAGATAGACCCGGAGACGAGAGATACCCAATGACAAAGTGTCACGAAGCAACTCAATAACTGCACTATACTCGGAAACATTATTTGTGGTGTTACCTAAGCATATACCTCTGGAAGATAACAACTGACCCTGTGGTGTAAAGATTACCCAAGCTGTGGAGGCAAGCCTCCACATGTGTCGACTAGCACCGTCCGCATACCCAATGAACACCTTAGACTCACTTGACATCTGCCATATTGACAAAAGATAACATCAATGATAGGTCCATAACACCTTTTAAAAGAAATGTAAAAAAGTAATAGTACAAAGACTATACATATGTTACAAAAAGTTACCCACAGTGACCTTTCTATGAGTAATACTTCTTGAGGTAGAGCCCATTTCTAGGCTCCACCAAAGAATTCCATTCAAAATCGACCAACCGATAAGCATCCTTTTTTAATACCTCTTTAATAATCAAGGGTCCGAACCACATGGGTTTAAACTTTCCTGCCCCTAGGGGGTCCTTATCTTGGTCATAGACCAAGACAAGGTTGCCCTCAGAAAAAATATGAGGACGAACGAACCTATCATATTGACACTTGACCTTATGTTTATGAGCCTCGTTGGCCAGGGCCGCATCGCGACGTTGCTCATCAAGATGCTCAAGGTGTACTAACTTCTCTTCAAGTGGAGAAGTGTCTGGCAATAACTGTACTACCAATTTCAGAGATGTGATTTGAAATTCGATGGGCAAGACTGCCTCTAGCCCGTACATGAGTTGGAAAGGTGAGAAACCGGTTGCAGTCTTAACAGATGTTCAGTAAGCCCATAATATCGAGTATAACATCAAATGTCAATTTGACTTGACTGAGTTGATAGTTCGTTGTAGCATAGTCTTAAGAGTTTTGTTTACAGCTTCCACCTGCCCATTGGCTTGGGGTTAATAAGGTGATGAATGTTCTTGCCATAACCCAAGATTTGATGTTAACTCGGTCATCATTTGATTTTGAAAGTGACTGCCATGGTCGGTGTCAATCTCTCTCGGGATGCCAAACTGTGCTATAATCTGGTTAAATAAGAAGAGAGTTGTAGTCTCTCCATCATCTTTAAACGTTGGCATAGCTTCAACCAACTTAGTGAAGTAGTCAAAAGCTACGATGATATAGCAGTGCCCCCTTGCTGATGGGGGGTTGCATCTAGTGTAATCAATCCCCCACTTAGTGAAGGGACCAACTATGATGACAGGAAACATGGGAGCGAGATGTGCCCCCATCTTCCAAGAGAAGATTTGACACAGATGGCACTGCTTGACTGACTCGATACAATATTTGATAAGTGTGGGCCAGAAGTAACCTGCTCATAAAATATTTTAGGCTATTGCCAACCCAGATAAATGACCACCACAAACTCCTGTATGACAATCATTAAGAACTATGACGACCTCCTCATGAGTGAGACATCGACGCAAGATGCAGTCTACACCTCTCCGATACAATGTATCATCGAGTATGAGATAATTCTTAGCCTGATGGCGTATCCGCCGACGCTCGTCATGAGAAGCAGAGGTGGGGCACTTCAAATTCTGGAGATAGATCAGTATATCTTTGTACCAGGGGTCTAAAGATTCAATCAAAAACATATCCCCCCGAATAGGCGATTCCTCAGGCACAATGTCACCTGACTCAACCAGAAGCTCTGAAATAAGTTCTGCGAAGACCAATGACTTCTTGGACTTTGCTGAAACGAAGTCTAAGTCAAATTCTTGGAGGATGACCATCCATCTACTGATTTTTTCACCGATAATGCGTCGTGTCAACATGTACTGGAATGGATTCATGACAGCGATGACGGTGGTCTTGTGAAACAAAACATAGTGAAGGAACCGTTGAACAGCATGAACTACTGCCAACGCAAGTTTTTCGAGATGGAAATAATTGAGTTCCGGTCCTACGAGGCCTCGGCTCAGGTCATAGATCACGTATTCTGAAAACGAATCATCTTCCTGAAGTAAAACCATGCCTATGGTTCACTCTGCGGCAACCAGATATAATAAGAAATCTTTGTTATAATTAGGTGGTTGTAGCAAAGGTGTGGTTGTGAGGGCGTGTTTTAATGCATCAAAAAAGTGTTGAGCGGCTTTGTCCTAGAAAAAGGGAACATCTTTCTTAAGTAAATGAATAAAGCCCTTGGTGATTTTGGCATAGTTGGCGATGAAGCGTCATAAGAAGTTCACCTTGCCTTGAAGACTTTGAAGTTGCAAGATTGTGCATGGGGGGGGGCAACTGGATTATTGCCTCCACCTTAAGAGGATCCACCATGATCCCTGTTTTTGATATGATGAAACCTAGCAAATGTCTTGACATGACGCAAAAGCTGCACTTGTTGGGATTCAAGAAAATCCTGAAGTAGCGACAGCGTTCAAAGATTAGTCTGAGGTGCGTAGGATGATCCTTTCTCTTGCGAGAGCGTGATTCTAAATCATCTAGATAGGCCTCGACTATATGTTTGAGGTCATGAAATGCAAAAGACATGGCCCGCTGAAAAGTGGCTCCAACATTCTTAAGGCCAAAAGGCATCTTACGATAGGTGAATGTATCCCACGGACAAATGAATGTCGTTTTGTGTTGGTCTTCAGGTTTGATTTGGATTTGATTATATCCCACATCCATGAACGAAAAGGCTTCAAAACTATCACATTCATCAATGATATGGTCAATGAATGGGGTTGGAAAATTATCTTTTGGACATCCCTTGTTCAAATCATGGAAATCGGTACATACACGAATCGTGCCTTGTTTTTTATTGACCAGCACGGGGTTTGACACCCGTTGAGTCAAATGAATAGGGTAAATGAAACCTGCCTTGAGCAATTTCTCAACCTCAAGATTAATGGTTGTTGCTTTCTTAGGATTGACTGGATTAAGTTTTTGTCGAACAGGCTTAGCATAAGGATACGTTGTGATTTCATGTTCAACTATTTTCGGATCAATACCTAGCATTTCCTCATAAGACCAAGCAAAAACGTCGTGGAATTCTTTAAAAAGATCCATATAAATCTGAATCTCTTCGGGGGAGAAATCTGCCTCGACGAAGACATTCTCCATGACGCCAGGGTTTTGGGAGATGTTGATAGGTATAGTTTCAGCGATAGTCGCCATATTGCCCTCAGCATAAATTTTGTATGTAGCTAAGAGGTTAATAGGACATGGATGATCTCCCGTCATGGTGATAGTGAATTCTCCTGCCTTGATTCAGCTTAACTCTGGGAGGAAATATGATCTGTGTTGAAGATCTTCCCAAGGTTTTTCTAGAATAGTCATCACTTCGATCACTGCTTCGTCAAAAGGCAAGACTAATTCTAACGAATTGATGTTGGCGAGAGAACCTTGAGCCTAGATAGGCCCTAGAAGTGGATCCAACTCTTGTGCAGGAGTCGAATCAGGGTTAGCTGAAGCTTGCTGAACTAAAGAGTATGCTACTTCAGCGGCCTACAAGGGCATGGACATTCCGGAGTGCCCCATCTCATCCATCGTGGCTGATGGGGAAGGAAGAATCCATGGATCCTCAAAGTAAGTCGTGCGGAATGAGGAAACTTGAAAAATCTCAGCCTTGTGGTGATTAGATATAAACTTGACATCATCATGAGGAGGTGGGTAATTAAAGGTACCCATCAAGGATGGGCACAAACCAACTCCTACGTTAACGACACTCGCTTGAGGATTATCAATCATAGGAACCATGGATGCCCCCAAAGCTGGGTCAGGTCTAGAGAAGGACAATTGATCAATGGTCACTATCCAGCCTTCGTGTGGAAACAAAAAGACTCAGAAAAATGTAGCAAACACAGCTTTCATAGCATAAGTCCAACTTTGACCTAACAAGATTTTATAGTCGAGGGGAGCATCGACTACCTCTACTTCAACGCACATGGTCTTCCCTCCTAACTGCACAGGGAAAGAAGGAATGATGCCATGTGGTTGGAAAGAACGACCGTCAAACCTAGTGAGGAGAGTAGGTGATGGAGACAAAACGGGCTGACCAATGGCTTTCCAACATGCTAATGACATAACGCAAGTCGAAGCACCCTCGTCGACCACCGTGCGGAAGATATTCCATGTAAAAATTTTCATGGGATGAGCCACTACTATCTGAAACGCGACGTGGTATGGCAGATGAGGTTTTAAATCGGTCGTATCTAACATGATGGTACCTGGGTTACAAGTCTCAGTAGAGCCTAAAGAAGTCAACAAGGCTTTTCTCTGAGCAGGGCAGCTTTGGAGGACCTCCAAAGCAGACATCGCACAAGGGGTTTGTGATAAATCTTCCACCACAGAGTAATTCTAGGTGGCCCTTGTGTTTGGGTTGTGAGAAGCTTTCTTAAATGCACCCTTTGGAATGCATGTCATTGTTTCACCCAACGTCTTCTCGATCTGTAGAGGAAGAGATGGGAGTTTGGCTTCTTTACCCTTCTCAGAGGAACTTGGTTTACTATAGTTGTGTGCTCTAGTCATGATTAAAGCATCACCCCTAAACATATATACGTTCGCGGATGAAGAATTGTTTGGGGGAGGACAGGTTTCTTAGCTACCCCCTTCGGCACTTGTAGAGGCTTGAGTTAAATTTGTCCCATGCTGAAAGGGATTACTCAACACTGCTTGTTGTTGCTGTGTGACAAACTTTTGGGCCTCTGCAAGTCAGGGACAAAGATAGGTCGGGTGGTCTTCTGCACACAAGTTGCATGGATACCTCGCCTTCCATTTTTTTGTGGTGCCCTCGCTAGCATTATTAGTGGGTTTTTTCTCCCCCTTACCCTTCTTTCGTTGTTTTTTCTTTCCTTCAGGCTACTGGGTGGCCTTTGGGTTAGTCATCTACACGGAGTGTACTTCTGATGTTTGGGTAGGAGGAGCAGCCAAAGCAGTAGTCTGGCTGGCCGCTGAGTGTTGTATAGATAACTATTGCAATTGCATTGTCAATTGCTCAGCGGGATTGGTTTGTGCTGAACCAACAATACCATCGGCATGTGGTCCAACTCTCTATCTAGTTTTATCCAATATATATCGTGGTGCATCTGGCAGGATGTTGTACAATAAACCAGACTAAGAATAGATGAGCTCAAACTGTTGAGCCCTCATGATGGCATCTTCTTCGGAGAAAACTCCTGAATTCATGACGTCTTTGGATAATTGTGGGACTAAAGACTTAAGGGACCACTCAAGAAAGAATGTTGGTGGGACTGGTACTTTGATTAGACTCTTTCGGTGTCTCCACTCTTGGATATGATCAGAGATATGGTCCGCTGTTGTCTGTTCTAAATTGGCAAGCAGCTCTGTGCCAACATCGTATCTCATAGGTAACTGGAAATGGTTAAGGAAGGCCATCGCCAATTCACCAAAATAAGAGTATCGTGAGCGATCGAGCTCGATCTAGCATTTTGCGGCACTCCCGATAAGAGTGCGTTGAAACAATCGCAACTGGACGGAGTTATCTTTCAATGAGTTAGATGAACACCAAAGATGGAAGGTAGTCACGTGATCACTTGGATCTTCATTAGGCTTGGTCTCAAACTTTGGAATGTCCTAAGGCAACTTCATTGGCATAGGAGGCCAACGTGGATCATGACAAATAGGATCATTTAACAACCTTGTCAAATCTGGCAAGTGTAATGTCGCCAGGAAGGGTAGTTTGGGTTGTTGCTGATAGCCTGGGAAAAAGGGTCCTGGAGTTTGACTGGCACCAAGTTGCCAGTAAAATTTTGGCTGTTGGCTCAGGTTCTAGTAGAAACCATGGCCCTAACCAGCGTAAGGATTTTACATCTGTGGAGACATCATTGGCTGATTCCCCATAAAGGACATAGGATGTTGGGCATTCATCGTGTTTGAGGGACTTTGGGAAGGATTACCCCATGTCAGTCCTAATGAGAGAGGCATAGTAATCTATCCAGGGTTCCATTGACTATGGAAAGAATTACCCCAGAACAACATTCCATAGGAGGGAATGGATCCTTGTCCTGAGTTCCAAGGTCCTGCTATATGTGCCCCCGGTGCAGGAATAGTACCCTACGCTGGAGTAGACTATCCAAAAATGGGAGTGCCCCTAGATGGGAAAGCGATGGATGTGAAAGTGTTGTTACCAAACATCCTGTTCCAAACAAATGGTGACGAACCTACCGGCATAGTGTGCGCAGGTGTTCCTTGACTCCCGGCTCCAAATAAACTAGTGTGTGCAAGCTGCCTGGTAGACTGCTGATGCAAACCACCAAGCGAAGGGGACAAAGGAAAGATATGAACTCCAGTGTAAGGAAAAGCATTAAAATGGATGGAAGTGCCTCCAAGTTGACCTTGCAGAGGAGCGTTAGAGCTCCCTGCCCCTAGACCCAAAGTCTGTAAAGTGGAGTGAGTGAGTGCAGGACTTGTACTTGAACTAGGCATCCCGTATGAAAACGGAGAGCCTGTCGCACTAGGTGTGAAGAGAGTTGTGGCTGCCGCGAGAGATGGGATCGGTCCACTGTGTGACGTAGTTGTGGCCAAGACCATGGTGGCTCGAACCGATGACAGCAAGTTAGGAGATGCTTCTCCTGTGGTAGCAATGGTGGTGGGAATGGAATAATTCCCAGAGGAAGTAACAGTGTTTGTTTCCGTAGCTGTGTGAGGCACTGACAGGCGTTCATAAAATTGGATTGGTACACTGACTGATGGCCAAGTATCAGTGGTTGGGGTTTCAACCAAGCCAAGATTGGTGGTTGATTCCTTCAAGAGTTGTTCGGGCACAATGGTTTGTAACCTGGTTTCTTCAAAAAACCCTTGTTGGTCTAACTTCTGCCTCAATGGTGGCGGGGGTGGCTCCAGTATAACCGGTGGTAGGACCAGAATCCTTTGTGACCGGTGGAGCTAGGGATCCTCCACTGTGTGAGAAGATCCAAGACATGCTAAGGTATTCTACATGTTCAAACAGTAACACACGCTAAAAATAAGCCCCTAAGAGATAAGACAAGCAATCGCTAACTATTTTGAAGAACAGTTACAACAACCAACACTAGAGCAACTTACCAGTGCAAGTGAAACTCGAATACGGAAGCACCCTTTGGGTATACTCTACAAAGCATGGCCCGATGTCTATCCTAGGTACCACAGTATACCCCCACAGTCACCTGTGTATGTCCCTAAAAATATTGGCAACTAGTTTGCCAACACGTGAACAGTCACCAGGTGGGTACAGTCGAAAGTCGGGTAGACCACAATGAGCAGGGTATCAAGCCCGAAACCTGTCAAGGGTATCGAGAGAAAATGGTCCGGAAGACAACTGAGGACCTCGAACGGATTCGAGACCCATGAAGCCCCGTGGCAAATGCAAACGACGGAATCCCAAAACAAATCCTCGATATGTGTTCTCCACTATGCTTGGTCCGGCTTTGGAAGGGTTATCTCTGCTACCTTTCCACACGTGACCTCGTGTTTATCCCTTGTGTTAGAGGAGGTTCCCAGATAACTTCCATGAAACTGGACTTCTACACTCCCTATCACAGACTCCAATGTTTGGTTTTGAGTGGCCTTGGAGAGTTTCCTCTCCAACCTAATCCAAGGCCCTAGTCCTGAACTAGTGTATGAACCCTACAAACAAAAAGTCTAATAGATTTTAAATTAGTGTTTCTTTTATGGGATTTTTTACATCATGGGGTATGAAGGTGAAACTAATGATGTGTAAAGACTCAAAGCAAAAACGAATGAAAAAAGCTGGAAACAAAAGACTTTTACTAAATGCAAAAATCAATAACTTTTCACAAAGAAAGTATTCTTTTTCTTTTCAATTTTTCTAAGATTTCATGCAGCAAACATAAAGGAATTTTGCTCGACTACGAGCTACTTATGCTCTAAATGCACTGCAAAAACTTATGAACAAAAAGACTTCTCCCTAGCTATTGATGCAAAAACACAATCTTCAAACAAAGAAGAAAATGAAAAGATTTTTTTTTCTTTTTTTTTTTATTTACGTGCTAATCAAGAAACAAAGGGAAAATACCAACAAGCCTAAAACCAAGAAAAAAAAAATTTATGGCTTAAAGCGCAGATCGCAAAGAATCAGAGCAAAGACACCCAATGGAAATCGAGAAAGCACAGACTCTTACGCTTGTCTAAAAACCATAAAACAAAAATTTTCCTTTTTATCTTTTCTATCAACTATCAACTAAGAAAAAATAGGCTAAGGGTAAGAGACCCTAACCTACTGACTGTTCAACCCTAGACTCACACACTTGAGAGGAACACTTCCCACCAAAGGAGGGGATGACTGCCCCACCCTGATTGAAAAGCAGCCTGTCAAGCATGCTACTATCACTGAGATAGCACGCGTACGAACACGTGCTGAGCTAATATAGGACACGTGTACATGCGGTCTGACCTTGTACAGGCCGCGTGTATGTATAAACTCTAAGATAAAAATAAACACAGTCATCCCAGACCAGGAAGAGGCCTCTAGTATTGATAACCAGGGTCTCTTGAAGGCTTGGATGCTTCTTCTAATTAGAAAAGAGAAATAATTGCAAGGAATAAAAAAACACAACAAGATAAACTGAGACAAGACTGTGAACTAGCAAGACTCAGACAAGATCTAGAAAACCCCCTGAGAATGTATAATTCTGACAGGGAAGAGGAGGACCACCTCTCAAGCTCTCTGAAATCCTACATGCTATTGAAACCTCTACAGCTAGCGTCCACACACGGGCTGTAAGAGATTAGGGTGCGGGTACACACATACAGGCCTTCTACATGCTGTGTGTACCTCTATGTGTCCTGAAAATTGTCGTCAAGCAACAATCAGGGAAAACTGGTATAAAGAACCAGGCTCCCTGCTAGCTCAGGCCTTACAGAAAAAGACAGGCAAAGAAACCGAAAATCTAATCTCTTAAACTACCCAAAAAACTCAACTAAATCCAGAAACCCTAAAGAGTATCTTCCCCAATACAGTCGCCAATTCTGTTGTTCGGAAAAATACCCTACGGATTAGCAAACTAGGGTCAAACTTGCATGCATATTTTGACCGTAAAGAAATTACGTTTTTGACCTACCACCCAAAACTTAAACCCCTCTTTCATAATACATGCATGGAAAGAAACTACTAACCTTTTTACTGATGTTTGGTGTAGATCCTCCATTACGCTTTGCCCGCTTGCTTGCACTGCTCCTTCCAAAGACAATCCTGTAATCAAGACAAACCACTATGCATGCATGCTACTTCTCTACTTGAGGGTTAGAAATTAAGAATAAATTAAACAAATCATAGATAACTCATGCATTGGGACAGGAAAAATATTCTTTTATTATTTTCAAAATGAATCAACTTACAATCAAAGTCGAGACCGGCCACCGCTCCTTGATCCTGATCCTAGGCTCCTCTTCTTCTTTTGTCCTCCAACTGCTTTGCGTTAATTCTCCTTAGGCTTGAGGAAAGGCTAAAGGGTTGGGACAATGGATTCGGTAATGGGCAGAGTTTCTTCTCTATAATTTTCCTCCTCCAAATGGTACCCCTACCCCTTCTTTTATAGGCTAGAAGGAGCTAGGGTTTTGGACGAACTCTCGACCATGCATGGCCGGGATTTTCAGTTAACTGACCCATAGCTTTTTGTCCCATCGGAAAATTTCCTATTTTTGTGTTTTGTTAGATAAATGCGGGTTGTAGTAGGCCTGCCAGCATTCACACGTGTGCAGTAGTGAGTTAGGGCACGTGGGCCTTGACCCAAGAGGATTTTCAAAGAGGTTTTTCAACAGATGTTTTGGCAATGAAGGGATATGAGTTGGCTTGATGCCAGGTAAGCATGTGTGGTGCAATTTAGGGTTATAAAAATGATTCATAATATTCCTTCTCTCATGATATACCTTTGAACTGAAGTGAGAATTCCCTTGCACTCTTATTTAATCCACAGAATTGAGATGCCCTGGTGTTACGAGGAAAATCTCTCTATGGCTAGGGGTATTCACAATAGACGGAAATGACTGCAGAAATCAACTCTAATCTCATATATACTATATAAGAAAATATGCTAATGAGACAAGATAAAGATCCTACCTCATCCAGATGTTCGATGAAGTCCACCATTGAGCACTTGACTCAAAGCAATACACATGCAACTTGTACGCAACAACCAAGAAATGCAAGAATATGGTGATAATACATAATGTTAGCACATTCAATAGCATAATCCATCAACATTCATAACAAATATTCCCATGGAATAACAATTCAAATATTTGCGAGATGTTAATTGGACGAGAAAAGAGTATTTCTATTAAAATGTAATCAATAGAAGTGAATGAATTAAAAACTTTTGTGTCATCACGATTCGGAACCGAGAAACTAAGTCCCTTCCAGTTGGGCCTCCACCACTTCAATCCTCCACCAAAGGCAAGCTCATATAAGAGAGACAATGAGGTTCTCAATCAAGTAGGGAAGAGCTTGGGGGATGAACAATGTGTTCAAACTTGAAAGGACAAAGGGATGTAGACTCAATATGAAGTGAATAATTTCTCCAGAGTAAATTTTCTCTCAAAGTTGAATTCCTCTTCTCTTTTTCATAGCTCGGATATGGCCCATTTATATCCTTCAAGTGGAATTGAAGGGTTGAGTCAGAATGTTTCCAGTATATGAAAGGTCAAGGATCATGGATCTCGTGACGTGACATGGAAACCTAACACTATTTTTTAATTTTGGACACAAAACCCAATGTACGCAGGTTGTAGTGGTGCAACCTGCGTATACGCATTATGTATAATAGTTAGGGTGCACATATGTGGGAAAATATTGTTTTTATCTCTAGGATTTGCAAAAATGGACTTCAAGTCTGCATAGAGAAAAGGAAAATGGCCTTCTGAAAAAATTTGCATAAGGTGAGGAAAATATTGCTATAACAGATGCCCCCTAATGTGTGAGGTCAGAGGAGTATCTGCGATGACTGAACTACATTATAATACCCAGAAGTGGAGTAATGGAGACCTAGTTGGAAGAACTAGTTTCTCATGAGAATATTGCAATCTGTAATGACTTTGCACACATGGATGCCAATTTGAATTACACTGCAAATCCATGTGCAAATATACCAAACAGTTGTTCATGGCCATGAGTAGGAAATACAAAGGTGGCTACATGCCAAAGGTTGTCATAGTCACAAACAAGGCCCAGTAAAACCAGTCTCAAAATCAATCTGAATATATCTGTATACAATGGAGTATAATTTGATCCCCCGTGATCACTGAAGTCACATAGGTATTGGTCCAATGAGAGATAGCAACAACGCAGGAAATTTTTGACTATGAACTGATGTCTTCAAGTCTTCTACACGATCTTTCAAAGGTGCAATTCTACATCGTGTGAATAAAGGAGTTGAGGTCGAACACAATGAGACTTTGTTTGATTACCGGTCATTAAGGTATACCATTAACAAGCGCGAGACAGCCTACCAATAATGAAAGTAGGTATCAAGGCACCGAGTACATTCTTACAAGTGTGAATAAAGGTGTCGGGGTTGAATACTTGAAGAATATATTGATCATGAGACATTAATGTATTCCCAACTGTCGATGGGGGAGAACTTGCCACTAATGACTACAAGCCTCTAGGTACTCATAGGGATATAGGTCTTGTTTCAAAAATAGATGAGTTGAAGTCGATGGAAGGATACCTACTGAAAGGAGAGCATTGAGGCATCTATCATCATTCAGCATGAGGTACAAAGAAGGAGCTTGATGATTTGGAGGAAATCGGACGAAGAACATGTTCACGAAACAACGACGTTGTGCGTCTTTCGCGTGTGCCAAATGCAAGCGATACACGAAAAAGACCCTATGAATAGTAGTCAATAAGGAAAATTGTTGACAAAGGTGAGGAAACCACCAATAATTCTAATGGAATCCAAGACACTACATGAATCCCAATGTGTGAATAGATTTCTTGTCCTCAAACATAAGGGAAACCCCCCAGTCAGCTACCAATGATGAAATGTCGACTATTGGGTTCAAGGTTACCTACCAATGATGAAAGTAGGACCAGGGTGCACAATAGGACTATAGCTTCATGTAACTTTGAGACACACTGAGGTTATGGCCAACATGCAAAGTCAAGAGTTTTGAGGAATGGCTTAAACAGGTTGATAGACATCCTTTGAATAAGAGCACAAGACATATGGAATACTCAAGCAACATAGACTCAATGATGAAACTTTGAGATGCAAGAGGCATAAATCAAACTCTCCATAGGGACTGGAAGAGTAACCAGTTGAGGGAGTAAACTCTATGTAACGAGATCAACCTCCTAAGGTCATGCTAAACCCAAACTTTTGATGACAAGTGGACTCAAAAATTTTGTGCTATGTTCAAAGGTGACAGGAATGCTACCAATATAAGATAATATTCTTTTCTCGCCCGTATTTTTTTGTTTTTTCATAGTCAAATGAATGTTATGATATAGAGGAGGAAATAAGTGTCGCAAGTAAGCAACTAGTTCTAGCAATAAAACATACCTATTCTCAATGCAAGGAGGTGCATGCGGGAGATGGACACTCGAGGGAATTTTTCCTATTAGGTATAGGGTGTCAAGATGTAAAGGATATAAACAAGTCTCTTCTTGGCTGGTGATGCAAACTGCTGAGGTGGAAGGATTATAACGCAAAAGTGAGAACCAGAAATAGTCTCAATACTGCAAGCAAGAGAATGAGATGCAATTACAACTTAATGCCAAAAAATGTCATTTTTTGTAATATTAGTCTACTTGGTTTGAAAAAGGGGTAAACTTGCACCAAATAGACTTCCTTACAAATCCAATTTACAAGTGTGAAAGAGACAAGTTCACTTGGAAATATTTTTCTCTTTTTGATAGAATCAAAAAAGAGCTTAAATCAAACTCGTTGGGATTTTTTTAGGCGACATGTCATGGGGGAGGCCAAGGCTCCCGTGAAAGATTTCTATGAAAGGTCAGCAGCTTACGAATAGTTGACACAAGCTTGGGAAAACACAAAGATTTCCAAGTCAAGAAGGATAAAGTGCTTGCGGAGGTTACCTTCTCAACAATATATCGGAGAATGTCTCTTATCTAAAAAGGAATAGGAGAAGCAATTCGATAGCCCGCAAGACCATCCTATTCAAAGGGGACCTCTCTAAGTCTTGGAGGGAGAGTACTCGAGGAGAGTAAAACTCTCTCTTATTCAGAAGGTACATGACTGGAAATTTTAATGACATGGTCAAAATATGTCTCACTCCTTAAAATAGGTGTGGGGTTGGGTGATGATTGCATCAGCATGACTGTTGTGTCAATCAAAGGAGAAATGGATTGTTGGGAAACCAAAGACAACTCTGAACCTTAAGGGTTATCGGATAAGGACTTCACTTCTTCTACTACAACAATAGTAGGACACAGGTGAGTTAAATGACCTCCTTTTCAAATCCTACAAAGGATCTTAGGCTTATTTCCTATACGTCGAGGCTTCTCAATCATATGAATACCCCCAGTGTCACTCACAATGGCTGGTGACATACTCTCAGCATGACTAGCGGAGACTAGTGATTCATCCCCTACATGATGTACATAGGTTGGTGATGATTCTCCAACACGGATAACCAGAGTTGAGGATGTGATGTCAGTATTACTCATGGTGACTAGATTTGTGCCCCCAACATAACTTATAGCAGTTGGTTGTTGGTCTTCAACATGGCTTGTAGAGGTTGTCGACCAATCTCCAACATGACTAGCTGAGGTTGGTGCTGGAATTCCAATATGACTTGCAGTGACTAGACTGCTGGCAGCGGTTAGTTGCAAAATTTGAGACCAAGGTCCTGGGAAAGACTGGTTTTGAGAAATTGAAGAACTAGGAAGGATTCTGGCTTACATCTTGTCCCTTCCTAGAAGGGTAGTATCCTCTACCCAATTGATCCATGGAGATTTTTAAAGGCATATGGAGGCCCTCCATAGGAAGCACATTCATAGGAACTGGCATAGCAGACGAAGGATACACGGATGGGGTGTAATAAGTGGAATAACCACCCATTTGAGCACTTTCTTTTGGAAGGATGAAGCCAGGATTGGTTATGTAAGAAGGGAGATTCCAACCTCCCATAGTGAGAGTTGGTTGAGGGATATGACTCCTATCAAATGAATACATAGACAGCGGAGCCATCATGCCCCCAGATCCAAAACTAGGGTTCATATAGGCAGGCGAGGGAGAGGATGGGAAGGGTGAAGGCATGTTTGGAATATCAAGAGGAAAATGATTAGATACCCAAGGCATTGTTTGAGTATCATAATTATGCATACCATTATGAAACACGAACGGATTTGTCCCCATGAAATGAGTGAATATCATGGGGGAGGTAGCATTAAATGAGGGAGCCAAAGGGACTCCACTATTCATGATAATGAAAACTCATGGTCCAATACAAAATCCTAAGGTCAACTAATAATCAAATATCACACCAAAATAAAATAAACAAAAGGCCAATATGCACACAAACATGATAAAGTGGTTGAAAGTGGCCTCCCTCCCTAAAGTAGGTATGCCTCACCCAAGAGAGGCCTAAGACTCCCTGCAAAAGATCAGAGGTATTAGAATCATTTATAAGGGCCCTCGTGGTCTTAACAACCAGTCGGTCAGATCCCGCCAAAGAGGTAATCCTCCATAAAGGTTATGTGTTGTATGACCCTTATCTGACCCAAGGTACCTGCAGAATAACCCCTTGCAAGTAACCTATGTAGTACATATGTCAAGAAACTAAGCAACCACGATATAACTGATGTGCAAGAGAATAGTTGTAAGTCAGGTCTACCATATGGGCAAGGTAACAAAGCATGAAACCTCAAAAGCACCATCTCTCACAGAGGTAAAGGTACTAGAAAGATCCCCATATAAGAATAGATTCCCAGAAATATATCTGACACTAGAAGGTATTGGGGGGATATCCCCTCAACCAACCTCACATGGCCTTGTACTTAACTCCAGTGTAAGAAGAGCCTCCTAACATCACCAATTATACAATGGATTTCACGACTCCCTTAGTCAGACACATATGTTAATTTAATATCCTTGGAGAAATTTACTCACAAAATCCTATTCCAAGGCTCTAAATCCTAACCTAGTTTGTGCACCCTAGAAAATAAAATCGTTTCTAATCAATTTTAAATTATCAGTGTTTCTTTTAGTGGCCTTGCTTACTCAAAAAAGGTGTGGTTGTGAAACTAATGATGTTATGACTCAATAAGTAAAATAAATGAATATGAGTAAAATGAAAAGTCCTAACTTCAATTCCCAATAAATGATAAGATTTTCAAAATGTAATTTTGAATTTAGTTATACAATTCCAAATAAGATGCAATCTTTCTATACATGTACTAAGATCAATGATAAGGACCCAAAAAATAAAATTCCAAAAATGCACAATGCTTAATATTTTTTTATTTTGAATATAAAAGAATGAAAATGAAAGGACTAAACAACGGCTTGATATAAAGATTCTACTGTATGTGAACGGAGACAAAACAAGTAGGATATCAAGAAGCAAACACCCAGCCCAATATGCAAGGACAATCAATGAAAAGGATGATGAGAAAGGCATCGCCCGAAAATTTAACCAAAGAAAGGTTTCCTATCATTCCACAGACACTTAATAATCATAACAGAGACCCAAGAAGACTCGGCAACCATCAAAAGTTATCCAACAAACATCAATCTCAGCAACCAAGAAAAAAAGGATGATGTATGTGATTGTTCAGGAGAAATTCATGTATATATGCTTCTTATAGAAGGACAACACGCGTATGTACGTGACTGTCAAGTAAAAACTCGTTTATATGTGTTAAAACATTGCCAGGCTAAGGAGAAGGCTAAGAAACTCAGACTCAAAATTAATAGAGGTTGTCAAGCAATCAGACGACAAGAAACTCAATATAAACAAGAGCAATCAAAGGAGAAAAACACTCCAAAACCCAAAAATAATATTATATCCCCAGTATGGTCACCAATTCTATTATGAGGAAAATCTCTCTATGGCTAGGGGTAAACCAAAACAGACAGAAATGACTACAGAAATCAACTCTAATCTCAGATATACTATATAAGAAAATATGCTAATGAGACAATATAAAGAGCCTACATTTTCCAAATGTTCGATGAAGTCCACCGTTGAGCACTTGACTCAAAGCAATACACCTGCAAATTGTCCTCAACAACCAAGAAATGCAAGCATATGGTGATAATACATAATGTTATCACATGCAATAGAATAATCCATAAACATTCATAACAAATATGCCCATGGAATAACAATTCAAATATTTGCAAGATGTTAATTGAATGAGAAAATAGTATTTCTATTAAAATGTAATCAGCAGAAGTGAATGAATTACAAACTTTTGTGTCAGCACGGTTCGGAACCGAGAAACTACGTCCCTTCCAGCTAGGACTCCACCACTTCAATCCTCCACCAAAGGCACGCTCATATAAGAGAGACAATGAGGTTCTCAATCAAGTGGGGAAGAGCTTGGGGGTTGAACAATGTGTTCAGACTTGAAAGGACAAAGGGATGCAGAATCAATATGAAGTGAATAATTTCTCCAGAGTAACTTTTCTCTCAAAGTTGAAATCTTCTTCTCTTTTCCATAGCTCGGATATGGCCCATTTATAGCCTTCAAGTGAAACTGAAGGGCTGAGTCAGAATGTTTCCAGTATATGGAAGGTCAAGGATCATGGATCATGTGATGTGACATGGAAACCTGACACTACTTTTTAATTTTGGGAACAAAACCCGATGTACGTGGACTATAGTGGTGCAACCTGTGTATACGCATTCTGGATAATAGTTAGGGCACGTATATGTGGAAAAATATTATTTTTAGCTCTGGGATTTTCAAAAAGGGACTTGAAGTCTGCATAGGGAAATGGAAAAAGGCCTTTTGAGAAAATTTTCATAAGGTTAGGCAATTAATCTTGCTATAACACCTTGCTCCAATCAGGTTTTTGGTGTTCTGCCACCAGAAACTTGTTGCAGAATTCAGCTGGCAATTTTCCCTTTTTAAACCATCTCTCACCACTAATCGGGAGAGCACACGCTCCGGTGATGAAGTGATTTGTAATATGAATGGTGGTGTCCCTGAGTTGAGTATAAAACCCATCAAAGTTTTGCACAAATATTAGGGACACTCCTGTGTGATGTCAATTGAAGGCGCATATAAATTCAAACCATTCACCTCTAATAAATATATCTCTTATTTATGGAATTGCTTCGAACAGTTCGAGACCTATTGGCTTTGTTCTGTTCAGTTTCCAATGCTCTTGGGGTGACACCATTGTGTTCTAGATGCTCCTGGTGAGAGTGGTGATCAAATGTATGCATTGTTTTGGGTTCATTTACCACCTTTAATGATAATTACACACAACCCTGCAATAATAACAGCTCGAGGCACAAATATGCATGATCCTTAGCACGAAATTTGTAATGATTGATAAACTGGTGGAAACACGCATGATATTGAGTGCATAGGAATATGAAAATTCATTCGATGCACCAACACACCGTTATTTAAACTTTTGAATATTTTTAGAACATTAAAACTCATAAAATATTGCGTGTTCTGTTGTTTGCAAGAATGGGGGCATTGTTACAATTAGTATTTTTTTGCATCAATAGGCCTAAGTTAACCTATTTACAACATAGTAGTGACATAACCATGGTGATGTCACTTATTCAATTCAAATCATGACTTGTATTAACCTTACAAAGAGTAAGGAAATGATGAAAATCAAATAGGAAGATAAAAAAACAAATTGAAATGACTCAACACACCATGAAGAAAAACTAAGTAAAAACCAGATGGATGGAATAATTGGAGGAATAGAAGGAAGAGGTGTAGAATTAGGATTTAACATCGGCTCCAACCGGGGATAACACTTCCCTTTGAGGTGCTAAGAACAATATATTGTGTGCCTTAGTTCTTTATTTATGGCCCCCCTACCACTAGTGACTTTACTATGTTTACTAGCCCTGTTACCTGTCTTATTTCAACTCAAACTCAAAGCTGCAACTATACCCCGATGCCTTTGTTGGGAGATGGAGTATTTTATTCAAACTAAACTATTGAATCAAACTGGAAATCAAAACATCTATGTACAAAATGAACCACCTATGGTTCATCGAGTGAAGTAATGCTTCAAGAAGCGCCCATTGATCGGGCTTCCAAAGATCTCAGTGTCATCTAGATTTTGCAATATAAATGTATTATTATCCAAAACTTTGGCTACTTTGAAAGGACCAAACTAGAGGTTATCAAACTTACCATGCTTGGGTTTTCCCTCCCTCCTGATATCCCACCTCAGAACTAGGTCACCTGCTTGAAAGGTATATTTTTTTTGTTTTCTTGTCAAAGGTTGCATTGACCTTGCCCTAGTATGCCTCATTCTTCTCATTTAATGATTCTCTTCTTTATTGACCTTCAATAATCTAAAAAATTATCCTTTGGATGTCATTAGGCTCATCCACTTCCTCCTACAAAAATTTCAATACTGGTAGACCAAGATGGGTTGGAAAAACAACATCCACCCCATAAACTAGCTGAAATAGAGAGGTACCTAGTGACTTCTTAGTGTTGATCATGTCAACCCACAAGGCATACTTCAGTTTGGCATCCCATGATTTTTTTTATTTTCAGCGAGCAATTTCTTGATGATCTTGATGAGGGTTTTATTTGATGACTCTGCCAACCCATTCCCCTATGGGTAATATGGTGTAGAGTGTTTCAAGATAATGTTGTAATTCCAAAAAAATCAATCATGGCCTTGGACTTGAATTCCTGAGTGTTGTCTGTTACTAATTTCCTGGGGCATCCAAATCTGGCAAAGATGTTTGTCTCCAAAAATTTCATGATCACCTTGTTAGTAGCATTCATGTGACATAGTCAGTGGCAGTAAGAATACACCTATGTTGTCCACTGGAGGGTGGGTTTGTCTCACCGATGAAATCTAGGCCCCATTGTTGAAATAGGCCACTATAAATAATGGGTTTCAAGGGCAGTGAGAACAATTTTTTGTTTTCCAGCAAATTTCTGACACTCTTCACAAGTTCTAACCATGGAAAACACATCAGAAAATAAGGTGGGCCAATAGTATCAAGGCCTTAGAAATTTGAGGGATGTAGATTTTCAATGTTGGTTCCCTCCAAAAACTCCTATATGCATATCTGTTACAACCTGTTTTGACTCATCTTCATCCAGACGCTTCAGCAAAATACTAGCAGGGTCTTTCCAATATAAATTTTGGTTTAAAATGCAATATTTTACAACCTTCAATTTAACAAATCTAGTTTTGGATTTTCCAACTCTGGTGGGAATTCTAGGTGTTGCAAAAAATTAAAAATATCTCTATACCAAGGTGGAAGAGAATATTGATCAAATACCTGCATGGTGTTCTTCCCAGCCTACATCAGTGGAGCATCTGATTGGTTGAAGGTATGGTGCAATTCCAATGCTTTTCAATTTGAATCAGATAACATTTTTGCAAGGCCCTATCCCTTGATCATCTTAGTGGTATTTATGTGCAGGTCATATTCTAAAATGTTGACTATCCACTTTCCCTTCTTCCCTCACTGTCTAGATGGACAAGGATTTCCTGTGCACTGTTTCTAGGAACATAAGTTGTTATGGTGGAAAACAGAACATAAACCCTGAAGGACTTCAAGGATTTGACTAAGGCATAAGCCTGTTTCTCCAATATATCATATTTCAGTTCAACATCCCTAAGTTATTTTTTGAAGAAGGAAATGGGTTTTTCATGCCCTTCTTCATTCTTTTACAGCAATACAACAGTAATAGTCTCTTAAGAGGCAAAGGAGAAAATCATGAATTCTTTGGAATAGTCTGGACTAACCAAAACAAGGGATTCAATCAGAGCCTGCTTAATCCTTTGGAAGCATGATATAGCTTCATGTGACCATTTAATATCAGCATATTTTGTTAGCGTGTCAATAATAGGGTTGATGATCTCATAAAATTTAGTACAAAACGCCTAAAGAAATTTATTTTTCCTATGAAAGACTGTATGGCCTTCTTATTCTTGGGGATGTCAATTTTCTGAATAGCATCTACCCTTTCTGGGTCTATCTTTATCCCCCCTACAGATATCACGTGGACTAGGAGCTTACCTTCTAACATAGAAAAATGGGATTTTTTTGGATTCAAAGAGACTCCATACCTTCTGCATTTTTGAAAGACTTGCTCTAGGTGTTGCAGATGTTCATCATTATATTTTGAGAAGATGGTGATGTCATCAAGATGTATAACCATGAACTTGTCCTTTTCATCCACAAATGCAATGTACATGTCCCTATGAAAGGTGGGCCATGCATTCATCAAGCCAAAGGGAATTTTTCTATACATGAATGTGCCCCATGGGGTAGTGAAGGTTGTTTTTTCCTTGTCCTCTTCAAGCACTGGTATTTGTTTGCATCCAAAATAACCATCCAACATGGAAATTTTGTGGGCACATACTACCCTTTGCAAAATATGGTCATGTTGGCCCTTGACCAAGTTTTGAATAATTTGGGTCATGTTTGACCGATTTTGGGACTTCGACAGGTTGGTCGAAGGCAGAGCACCTAGGCGAAGCAGAGATCGTGGGATCTCGCCCCCTTTTTGTAGGGTTTTTGGGTTTATGTAATAGGTATGGGATGTTGGACCATGGGTTTTACCCATGTGTAGGCCCATTTTGTAATGTATAAATAGATAGATAAGCAATGTAATAAGTAGTAAGAGTGCAATCTATGTGATTGTAGTACCTTTTTCTAAGTGAAAATGATGTAAGTAGTTGGATCTATGTGATCGAGTTAGCTTTGTGCATATTGTGTATTGAGGACTTGTAGGGATAAGTGAAAGTAATTGTAAGAAAGGCTTTGTGTTGTCCCAAGATCGAGGAAGGAGGATTTGGTGAGGTGCGCACAGATCTCTTGTCCTATGCGGAGTGGGTTTTGATGCTCTGTGCATGTAAGGAAATTGACAGAAGATAATAAAGAAGAATAAGAGTTGGTGGGCGTAGCCCCACGCTGGGGGTGAACCACGTATATCCTGTGTTATGGTTGCTTTGTGTAATTGATGTGATTTATTCTTAGTGTTGTTATATTTATGTATGTTAGATGCAACTGATATATTAGCTTAGTGCATAGTAATGTGAATGAATGCTAGATCTGATCTATGTTTATGTGCTAAGTGCTTGGATGTGTTAGATCCTTTTGATTACTGCACTTCTCTGTAATTAGGGTTTTACCTGCGATGTAAGTAAGGGTTAAATACTAATGAATATTAACTGCTAAGTACTCTGATACGTATTGTGATCACAGATCTGTGTCCCAGCTAGGTTGTAGACACTTGAGTCTTGCAACCACCCATGCCTCTACCTCGGCTGAGACTTCATCTGCTTCGCAGGTGTTGCCGAAAGGGCCGGTAGTTAGGGTTTTGTTGGTGAGTTATTGAAGCATTGAACCTTGGGTCTGCCCCTATGCCAACAAACGGTTCCATTGTCAGGACCTGAAACTGCGATTGTTGGGAACTGAGGAAAAAAGAGAAAGCTTTGTGCATAGATCTGTCATTGTAGTGTGCAGTACTCTACTTAATTTGTAGAGCTCTGTGCTAAGAAAGGAACTGAATCTAAAGAAAAGAGGTAAGATATTAAAGCTTTGTGCTCTGAGAAAGGTAAGATAAGTGGAAATTTTTTCTTCAAAAGTATGAATCTAGGTATGTTTGATAGATTTTGTCCTAGTCTGAAAACTAGGGAATGGATAGAAGAAAGAAGATATGATATGAATAGATCTGATAGAAATAGTAAAAGATATGTTATTCCTATGCATAGAAAGAATTGTTGGACTAACAAGTGGATGCAGGACCCTAGAAATAATTTCTTGCAGGTACATCTTTATGATCCCAGTGCTCAATACAGGAAAGGTTGGGGATCGTTTAAGAGAAAGAGAGGATTGACTCTTTGTTATAGTTGCAAAAGATCAGGATAGCTTGCTAAGGAATTCCCCGATAGAGGTCTGGTTTTCCTTTGTTGTAAATCTATGGATCATGAAGTTTTGGATTGCCCTAAAATGATTGCTAAATTTGAGAAGATGAATATGAACCAAGAAAACCATGAGGAAGGTCAAGAGACTAAGAATATGCTACAGAACCAGAAATAATCAGAGACTATATTATTGCAGATGAAAGAAACAATGAATGATCATAAAAATGACAGTTTATCAGAGATCATGAAAGAGAAAGAGAAAATAGAGACGAGAATCGGAGACTTCGACATAGACTGTATTCTAGATGAGGAAACACAAGTGAATATTATGACAAAAAGACCTTGGGAAATCTTAGGAAAGCCTGCTATGGTTCCTTCATTGGGAGGAATTGGATTGTTTAAAGGAAAGTTGATAACCCTATGTGGAAGACTTACTCATGTACCTATGATTGCTCATGGGACATCGACAAAAGAAGAATTTGAGGTTATTAAGTTTGTTGAGAACAACACCCCATTTCCACTGTTGTTAGGTAAGACCTGGACTGAGAAAGATCAGATCCGAAGGAAATAAGATGAGGATGTTGTAGAACAGAAAAAGAAAGAATTAAAGGATTTCATGGCTAGAAGAATAGCGTGCTTGATAGAAGAACAGCAGGACAAGTCAAAGAAACTCAGGGCCAGAGACTTGACTATCGAAGTTGAAAGAACGCAAGAAGGCTTAAAGAACCTATCCATGTAGAAGAGTAGATAATATACTCCAGAAATAATGAGAAAAGAAGTATTACCCTCGAACCCTGAGAAGGATTTTTAGCAGTGCAAAGTTACTATGCTAAAAGGAGATAAGAACAAGAATGGAAAGAGGAATCCAGAGACGCAGATCATAGGAAAGAAAGCTAGAAAGCTCAGTAAGAAGAAAGCAAAGCTAGAAAAATTGAAGGAGGTTCCATAGAGGACTTCGAAGAAGGGAGAGTTACATAACTTGAACCTCGTCGGAACAGCAGAATAGCGCAGATTGCCACTTCGCCACGGCAAAGCAATATGACCATTGGAGGCATCTTGACCATTAGAACGATGCTCCAAAATGGCTAGAAATGAAGTTATTGTCAGAACACTTGCCATTTGACCATTGGGACTATGCTGTAATGGTTGGAATCATATTGATTGAGTCATTCCTGCCCATTGGAGGATTCTGTTACTCCGTTGCCTATTTTATTCTAATGCATGTCCCACCATGGACACTTTTTCCAATTGTGATTATCCGAGCCCACAGAGAACTAGTTGTTTTCACGCAATGCTTATTGTGACCTCACCATAGATCTTATTTCCCTAAGTGTTTGTCTGCCTACCTGAATTGTCTGATTACGAGTGTGTGTGTCAGACGAATTCAATGCAGTCGAGCATTCTGTAAAGGAGATCCTCATTGACCTTGTGGTGGAGAAGGCCATGTCTGCAGGAGTACAGGCTTCATCGACGCAAGGAGTATAGGAATTATCATCGATTGCTCGTGGATCTGGACCATTCTGAGCTGTGACAAAGAAACGAACCAAACATCGTGGTGACTTAGTGAATGTGAAGCTCATCCCATCAATCCTACCCAACTACATCCCACCTCTGGCTGGCATGGTGAGTCGTGACAGTGTCCCGAGGGACTTTGACTACACCTTGACTACTACGTACCTTCCGAAGGGGATATGCGCAGCCAAACCGTAGTTGGAGAGGATTCTGACATTGAATATCAGCAACTTCAACTTGGGACACCGCAAGAACTTTAGCATGCTCACACCACATAAGTATTTGACCAAGACAAAGGGGAAGAAGTCAAATATCATCCCCAAGCCCTGGACCATGGACATCGCGAGGTCTAAGATATTCAATGTGATGAAGTTACCACACTTTGGAAGGCATCAGGAGGTTAATGTGTACGTTAAGCTCCTGCTATCATGCTTCCATGGTGGTTATCTATGGTTGAATAGACGAATTACTGTAGATCTAGCACTGATCCATAAGATCACCTAATTAAGCATGCAAGGACCAGACCCATAAGACTTCTACCCAGGGAAGGCTACAGATCATGCCCTGGCACAGTGAATAAAAGACACCTATGATGATGTAGAGAAAGGAAAGCAGGGCTACAAGGTAGCCTCCATCCAGAATGGTGCAGTGCGCCTAGCTTGCCAGTTGATTGTTGGTAATCTAGTCAGGAAAAACAGACCCATGTAGGTCACGGGGTTTGTCGTTTACCTCGTAGGAAAATGTGTGGAAGGGATACAAATGAACTGGGTGAGCTACCTCGTCAACCAGTTAGAACATAGCTTTATCCCCCCTGCAGATATCATGTGGACTAGGAGCTTACCTTCTAACATAGCAAAATGGGATTTTTTGGGATTCAAAGAGACTCCATACCTTCTGCATTTTTTAAAGACTTGCTCTAGGTGTTGCAGATGTTCATCATCAGATTTTGAGAAGATGGTGATGTCATCAAGATATATAACCATGAACTTGTCCTTTTCATCCACAAATGCAATGTACATGACCCTATGAAAGGTGGGCCATGCATTCATTAGGCCAAAGGGAATTTTTTCATACATGAATGTGCCCCATGGGGTCTTGAAGGTTGTTTTTTCCTTGTCTTCTTCAAGCACTGTTATTTGGTGGTATCCAAAATAACAATCCAACATGGAAATTTTGCGGGCACATACTACTCTTTGCAAAATATGGTCATGTTGACCCTTGACCAAGTTTTGGATAAATTGGGTCATATTTGACCGATTTTGGGACTTTGACAGGCTGGTCGAAGGCGAAGCACCCAGGCGAAGTGGAGATCGCGGGATCTCGCCCCCTTTTTGCGAGATTTTTTTTGGTTGTGGAGCCTGATTATCTTCCTGCTTCAGAGGTCTTTTATTTTCAACCATGTTTATACCCCATGAAGTATTTACACCCCAGAAGTATGTACACTCTTCCACGCGGGGGAGTTTAGAGGGGGGTACCCCCTCTGCAGGATTTGGGGGGGCTATCCCCCTGACTGGGGGGTCTGGGGGCAAGCAGGCCCCCAGCGGGGGTTCAAGGGCAGCATCCCTCAATGGGGGTTCGGGGGAAAAGCCCCCGAAGGAAAAATTGCCTTGTAAATGTATATTGTAATTTCATTGTAAATATGGACCATTCATTATAAGGTCACAGATCTAACAGTAGATATTATGTTAGGGTTTTTTTCCCTAGAAGGAAACCCTCTTTTATGAGGGAAATGTATTGCGGCTATGGTTGATGGCGAATATTGTATTCTGAGATAGGAGACTGTGAGAGATAGAAAAGGAAGTTACAGCGGGTTTGTTGTAGGTTGTATCCCTTCATATGCTGGATAATAATAAAGGAAGGACCTAGCAATTTCTCTGGTGGACGTAGCCCACACTAGGTGAACCACGTAAATCTGTGTCTCTATTGTATTGTGTAGCTTCTATGTTTTGTTTCCGTATTTGTTTTATTTATTGCTCCATGGCCCTATTTTTCTAACACTTTTTGGGTTTTTGGGTTTATGTAATGGGTATGGGATGTCGGCCCATGGGTTTTACCCATGTGTAGGCCCATTTTGTAATGTATAAATAGATAGCTAAGAAATGTAAGAAGTAGTAATAGTGCAATCTATGTGATTGTAGTACCTTTTTTTAAGTGCAAGTGATGTAAGTAGTTGGATCTATGTGATCGAGTTATCTCTGTGCATATTGTGTATTGAGGACTTGCAAGGCTAAGTGCAAGTAATTGTAAGCAAGGCTTTGTGTTGTGCCAAGCTTAGGGAAGGAGTATCTGGTGAGGTGTGCTTAGATCTCCTGTCCTATGCGGAGTAGGCTTTTCTGCTCTTTGCATGTAAGGAAATTGACAAAAGATAATAATCAAGAAGAAGAGTTGGTGGATGTAGCCCCACGCTGGGGGTGAACCATGTATATCCTGTGTTATGGTTGCTTTGTGTGATTGATGCGATTTATGCTTAGTGTTGTTATCTTTATGTATATTAGATGCAACTGATATAGTAGCTTAGTGCGTAGTAATGTGAATGAATGCTAGATATGATCTATGTTTATGTGCTAAGTGATTGGATGTGTTAGATCTTGTTGATTATTGCACTGCTCTGTAATTAGGGTTTTACCTGCGATGTAAGTAAGGGTTAAATACTAATGAATGTTAACTGTTAAGTGCTCTGATAAGTATTGTGATCATATATCTGTGTCCCAGATAGGTTGTAGACACTTGAGTCCTACAACCACCCTTGTCTCTACCTCGAGTGAGACTTCATCTACTTTGCAGGTGTTGTCGAAAGGGTCGGTAGTTAGGGTTTTGTTGGTGCGTTGTTGAAGCATTGAACCCTGGGTCTGCCCCTTTGCCAATAGGTCCATCTTGGGAAATGGATAGTTGTCTTTCAACGAACACCTGTTCATATTTCTGAAGTCTACACACAAGTGTATTTCTCCACTCTTTTTCCTTACAGGCACCAAGTTGACCACCCAATCTGAATATCTCAAGGGCATAATGAATTTGGAATCAATCATCCTTTTCAATTCTTTTTCAATAATAGACATTAACAGAGGATTAGATTGTCTAATTTTCTACCTAAATGGATTTTCTCCCACCTTCAGAGGAATCTTATGATGAATTATGTCATCATCAAAGGTCTTCAAGTCCTCATAAGACCATGAAAAAATATCAAAAAAAAAATTCATAAGGTTGACATACCTATCTCTCTACTCATCTGGCAGTGCTCTGGATATATTGACAATTTTGGGATTTGCAGTTGTCCCAATATTGCATTCTACAACCTCATGTTCCTGACTTTTAATGACATCTTTCCTAGATACATCATTGTTTTCAAAAATCCTCTCCAATGGCACTAAGCCATTTGGAATATGATTTTTTTTTAGCTCCACTATTTTGTGACCAGCCACCTTGTTCAGAAAAGGAGTTGCCTAGTAATTTTTTGTTTCTTTGTCCTCATTCTCTTAGTTAATGGAAATATTTGAGAATTCCTCAATGGTTTGTGTTAGCACTCTGTAAATTTCCTAGAGGTTGACAACAGAAGAAATCTACACAAGGTAACTTTATCCAACCACTTTTGAAACTGGGATCTAGCCCTTCCAACTTCAGAGAGGGATCTCTCTATAGGATTTATCTATGTTTCCAATTTTAAATATTAGGCTAGGTAAAGAAATAGTTCGGTTTGTAGTCAAAGTGTTTTTCGAATTTAGTTGAGACAGTCTACACATCCATTGGGCTATGGGGTCTGTGTTTTAATAAAATGTGAAATCTGAACTAGAAACGCAAAGGAAAACTTTCATAGGGCGAGATAATATAATCACTGGATTCTTTAATAGCATAAATGATGGAATAGCAGAAAATATGAGAAAGATAATTTCAACAAAGAAGCAGTTAAGAATTTCTTTACTGAAAACACCAGAAGATAAACCACTAAAATCTTTCGAGTCAGAAACAGGGTATACGAGATAAATCCTGCAACATTCATTACTCTTAAAGATTAGATTCAGAAAATAGTATGATAATCAAGTGAGAATAACATTCAACTTAGAGAGAAAACATCACCAGTGAATACACGCAAGAATCCTGTAAAAGTGCCTCCTTTTTATTAATGGAAGATCTCTTCAAAAATATTACAGTCTGATAGCGTCAGGGTGTGAAGATCAACAACCATCAATACTTCAAAAGGTGAAGTATTTATAACTCAAATTACAAACGTTCCTGTCATAAATGACCAAGACATGCTAAATCTATTTTTAGCCTAACTAATTTAACAAATTTCCTAAATCTAGGAACTGCTTGATTACATGGTGTAATTGCACGCTGATTTCTGGGTGGGCCGTTAAGGAAGCCTCTGCACAATCTCATCTGACTGGACAAATGACTGGACTGGGACATCTCATCTACTAATCAATCAGATCACAGAGTTCCTCCCATCTAAGATGACTGGGCACGTTGACTTTGAGCAGCCTTCGATACACTTCGTCCATCTCTATGTATTTGGTGAATGTAGGCTTGGTGAGGAAGATGTATCAAATCTCGTGTTGGATGCTAATGTCCCACTGAAGGGCATCTAGAAATTCCTTGCCAGTAATGCTCCCTTGAATCCCTAAAAAATTTGAACTGTCCTTAGACACATCAGCCAATCTCTTCTTGTAATCTGGGAGTGTCATCAATTTATCATTAATTACCTTCAGACCAGGAAGACCTTTCTTCTTAAGAGCTTCAATCTTACTGAAGAATCTTTGTACCCCTAGGTCCATGGCTTGAACCTTTTCTTCCAGCTAAAGAATTAATCCTCTCTTGGTCAAAACTCTTTTAACCTCAAGGATGGTCTCTGTTCTATCTTCAATTTTCAGCTCTTCCATCTCTTCCCTGGTCTTAGAATTGAGGAACTTGATGATCTCGTTTGTCTGTGTTGGCATGTCTCCCAATTCTACTCTGATCTTCTCAATGGCCTGTTTGCTCCTCTGGACCAATTCATTCTGCTCAAACATGATCTAGATCATGGGCCATATCTCGTTCATGGACTTAGTGATGTCTGTCCATACACCCTCTTTAACCTCGGCCAATGTCTTTCCTGCCACTGTCTGCCTCCGGAGCTGCTGTAACTCTTGTTTGAGTTGATCAGTCACCTACTTTTCCTTGGAGAGACTAGTCTGGAAGGAAGCTTTGAGTTCCTGTAGGTTCTCAATCTCCTTTTTCAACCTACGGATCTTTGTTTCCTACAGGTTCATCTTTTCCATGGACTTAGCCAGGTCGGTTGTCTTCTCCTAGGATGTCAATGGAATCGCAGATGGGACTACTGTCACTGATGTTGTGCTCACTCCTGAAATTGGAATAACACTTAATGGAATGACTTCCATTGGCTTCAGCTGCTCTTTCTCTTTTAATAGCTTCTCCAACTCAGCTTCCATTTCTTTAAGCTGTGCATTCTGCTCCATGAGCAACTTGAGCAATTCATCCTTCTCACCTTCTTTTTCTGCTATCTCCTTCTCCTGCGAATCCTCTGTGGGTGGGAGCTTCAGTTGTTTCCTCAAAGATGCTATGTCAACATTCTTCTTCTTTATCATTTCCTCAGCTGCTTTCACGTTTGAAGGATCATAATCGATCTTGAGGACCAACTCCTCCAAATTTTTGATCCTATTGTCCTTTGTAAAGGACGATATCTTCTCCAGCTTGAGTTGTGTTTGAACATTGTTCAGGGACACCTGCAGTTTGGACGCAGAAGTGGAATCATGCGCCAACGTGTAAAAGACCATTTCCCCAGTCTGCTTGTGCAGATCCATCTGGTCGGTTGGGTGCACGTCCTTCATCTGGAATTTGAAGGTGGCCCTCTTATAGTCAGTGATCATCTTTGGACCTGGTACCTATGCCTGGAGGAATTCCATATGCATTTTTCCCTTCTCGATGTCGAATGCAGATAGCAACCTATGTTGCGCAGTCATCGTATGCTTCTAGAATTGGCTGCAAGTACTGCTAGTGAGGGTCTGGTTCCTTTTCTTGATCAGCTCATACTTTTCGAAGATGCTCAGTTTCGGTGCCACCTTGCCTGGCTGGGTGGTCAATGGGGAGTCTATGGATTTCTTTTGCAAGGCTGGGGTAATGACCTTATGGAGGCTTGAACCGAAGGGTGGAATAACAGACTTGGTCATTGTGGTAGGCGGGGCTTCTTTTTCCCCAGTCGGGCTAGGGACTGACGAAGTCTTAGGCCTCTTGGTATGCAGCTGGAATTCCTTGGAAGACACCTCAATGACAGGTGGAGATAAATCATGCCTCAGCCTCTTCTCTTTGGGGACCTGTGGAGTGGTCTTTCGTGACATAGTGGCCAGGGGATCCTATTGTTATACTTCGATCAATGTGTTAGGATCCCAGGATGTCTTATTCGCGAAATTCTCAACTTTGAGCTTGGACACATGAACATATGGGATGTTTTTGTTCTTCACCCTCATTTCTGAGATGATCCCACATGGATCATAATGCCATGGGAAACTCATGAATAATTTCATCTCCCTTAGCATCCTGTCTGCTTCTTCCCCAGCTCCCCGATTGTTACAGATGAAGGAGCCAATCTGCCCCTTGATTCTAAGCTGCTGCTTTTTCTTCAATGACACAAAGTGGATATCATCGGAATTTATAATCTGCCTTATATATTCCAAAGAAAAAATCCTGATAGGCAGATACTTGGGCAGCTTATATGGTGCCAACTCGCACCTGTATACTCTGATCTCGGTGTAATCTTTATACAAGTACCAATCCCCGGTCTTTGTGTTGTCCGAGAGGTGTAGGATTCTCTGAACTTCATCGTTTATCCGAGGCTCAGGCCCGCCGCTTAGCATACTTACCACATGGTGGTAGAATTGGTCGATGAACTCCTTGAAACTGAAATCAGTGGAGTTGTGCTTGAGCAAGGAGGTTCATGTTGTGACTGCCTGAGGTCTACCATCTCCATTCATCTTCTGCATGGAAAAGCTAAATTTATACGCCTGGAAGAAGACGAACAAGTAGTCTAGTATCGATGAGTATCTGAACATGCCTTCTGTGCCAAAATTCATGAACTGTTCATGAATATTGTCTGCTAAGAATGTGATGAAATCAAACTAGGTGGTGGGCTTTTCATCGGTAGAGAAGATGGATAGAAAACCCAGAATGGGTTCATCTACCCACTGATCATAATAGTATCCTAACAAAGCACAAAGGGATGAGATGACCTAGTTTCTCTTAGTGGAGAACATGGAGGATGGATAAGGAGGATTTGTGGAGGGAAATTGAGTGGATGGGGGAAGGAAGAGCTCGAATATTTGAGCTCTTTGGGGGAAGCTCATTTTCTGGTACAATTCTGTGAGAATTTCCAAGTTGAAGGGAGACGCAGAGTCGGCTCGGGGGATTTGCATCATCTGGTCTATGGATTCAGGCATGATGAGGAAAATGATTTCTTTGGATGAGGAGATGACAACTCTTTGTTCAGGAATATAGTGGGCTTGACACTTGAGAGCGAACTCGGGAAAATGGTGGATCTGAGGGAAAAGGTAGAGGGGTAAATTGGACTCCCAGAGTCCAATTTCATCACTCTGGTCCAGGAAAACTTCCCTGAGCCAAGAATGGAGGTCTGAGAAATCAAAATCGCATTTAGTATCTGCGATTAATCTTTCTTTTTCGACCAATGGGATCCTGTCCAAGTCGACAAGAGGCGGGAGAAACGGATTCTCCTCTCCTTTTGCTTGTTTGGATTTCGGCGCCATTTCTGCAACAGTACCTTCAATAAACAAAATGTTAGTGGGGGTGACTGACTGTAGATGAGGGCAACGGAATGTAATAGAGGATTAAGCGGTGAATTTCTCTGGTGCGATGGGTGAATAGCGAAAGTAAGGGCAATAACGGTAGTTTTAATTAAAATGGGGTCGGTTGGGCCCGGGAGACAGGTCAACTGGATAACGGATAGGTTATCCAGTAATAAATGGCCAATGGATCATTTGAGGGTGAGATGGCGGGTGACGGTGACTGAGGGATACAGATGGGTGATGTGGTGGCTATCGGTTGGAGGTAAAAGTCATAGTAAGGGGCTTGCCATGAGAGAATGGGGGGGAAGGACTGACAGCAGTTATGGAACATGACCATTTTGGGAAAGGTGGAAGGTGACAACCAGAGGTGACGGAAGTCTTTCAGATAGTAGAGGATGACGGGACTCAGGGCCATCAGATCACTGCCATGTATAACAAGGGACCCGCCAGAGGAAGAATACCATTCCAGACCCCCCCTCCTCGGTTAAAAGAAAATCATCCGGGGGGTCCGAAATCCATTTTGGGTCGTTAATCTGCGTGCCTGCTTTTGAGCCGCAAATCTTTGCACACTCTTTATCACTCATTCCGGACCCTCCCCTCCATTAAAGGAAAAATGAACGGGGGGGTACGGAATCCAATATTGATCTTTGATTTGAGCACTCGATCTTTAGTCGTCCAGATGAGTTCGAGTATTATCATCGATTCTGGACCCCCCCCCCAAGTTAAAAGCAGAACAGTCGGGGGGGGTTCGGAATGCTCTGTCCACCGTAGATCTGGGTGCCACAATCAGGACCTTTGATATGTGCAGGGAGCATAAGTGAGGGCGTGGAAAAAACATGCGCCTAGAAAACTTTGGATAAATGCTTTTTCATGGGTTTTCTCCAAACCTTTCAAGTAGACACCACCATGGGGCTCGACCCAAATGATCTTCTAAGCATATGAAACATGGTGCAACACTTACATCAAACTGGTTCTTATTGAAATGAAGCAACAAAGCAACTAGCCTATATTCTAACCTATCTTCCTATGACAATTAACCCAGATTAGACTGTTGGGTTAAGAAATTACTCTACCCTGGGGCTATCTGACCAAGATTAGACAGTCTGGCCAGATTTATTCACTAATCTAACCTAGACACTTTGGCTAAGATTAAACTTTTTAGCCAAATTCATTCACTATCCTATCAACATCAAATTTAAAAAGAACTTGGCCATGCTTGAAAGGTATGGACCAAGTTACTATTATTGCATGGGGATTTTATTGAAATTCTTTTATGCCCTCTTTTTCTTTCCTTTTTCTTTTCTTTTTCTTTTTCTTTTTCTTTTTTCTTTTTCTTTTCTTTTTTCTTTTTCTTTTCTTTTTCAAATTATTTGCAGAATGAAAAATCATTTGTCAACAAAAACACTAGAGACAGATAATATCCCAGTCACTAGTTGATCCTATAACTTATAGGGTGATAATAGTTTGTAGAAACCTCTTGAGCTCCATATCATCACTAAAATCCTGTCAGTGCTCAACATTATCTAATCCAGTTGTTTTGTGCCTAACCTCCACGTCATATTTAACATTTGGATTGGTATCCCCTACATTAGGGATAACTAAAGAGATCATGTCTCGAGTCCCACAGGTCCTAGACATGGAGTACCAAGAGCTGGACGACTTGAGCATGGCCCTGGAGGGCCCCTCTTTTCTTCAGTGCAGTCCATTTATCAGTAGTAGCAATATCTATCCCACTAGCTTGATCCTAAAGTAGAAATAAGTCTTGCCCCATAAGGTAATGAGTTTGAGTATCATGGTATGTGTCACTCTAATTTTTTGAAACACTTGAATATGTTGCATTGAATTCTTCTTCATTTAATGACGTTTTCTTGGAAATTATGCTCTTTGTCTTGTTCATACATGGAAGGGTGACATGGTTCCCTAGTAAGTTGATCTCCCTTTAGGATGGGTGGATCTGTGAAAGGTCATAATCTGTTCCCTCCATACTTACACCTTTCCATATTTATTCCTATCATCTCCTTCTACCTTTGTTTGGGCATTGGGATTGGCCACACTAGGAAGGGTTGTACCTTGATTTGTGGGAAGAAGGGGCTAAAGGCCCAGAGGGTAAAAGTAGATAGCAAGAGTTAAAATCCAATGTGAAACCTTTGATATGCTTCGTCAAGGGATTCCCGAGAAAGCAGTAAAAATATTCTCAGTAAGAACAGGGGACCCATAAGATACATAAAAACTCAAGGTAATAATTGGTGGATAGGAGGTCTCATCATGAGCCGACCTATTATGACCATGGGAATGTAGCGATATGACGCTACCACCTATCTGGTCACCAAACCAGGCTAGTGGCTCTTGGTGGCATATCCAAGGGAAAGGGTGTCTCATCATGAGCCAGCCTTCTAATCTCTGTGAAATGTTTGTGGATAACATTGTCACCTCTGGTCATCAAGCCATGATAGTGGCCATCAATTTTTCCCTTGAATCACAAAAGCAAAAGATCAAAAGAACTAAAGCTAAGAACAAAAGGCAATGAATGGGCTAGGAAAAAATTGCATTTATGACAAGGTGCATCTCACCGTCTACAAAGGAACCCATAGGTAAGACTTACATTTCCCTGTTATTACTACACCCCATGCCCAAACACTTACCCCATGCCACCTCATACACTTACAGGAATTGGAATGGATCCCACCTAGGAAATACCCCAAACTTAAGGGAGGTTAGCCCAATAGGACACCCTGGGACCTTCTCCAAACCTAACTTGTCAAATTGCATAATGTATTTGAGCATTTGTCTGGGTTAAGGGGGGTTTGATGCACATGTTTGGGTAATTTAATTATTGGATGTGATTTACATGCTATGACCCCTGTGACTTATGAACCCTCGAGGGAATACTTGTTGTTGTTGTAGGACCTTGCCCGGTGGATAGGTACACGTGAGGGAATGATTAGCTCAGAACTTCATGAGGGTTTAAATCCCACAGATGGATATTGCAACCCTAGCTAGGGGTAAGAAGAAACTGAATATTTACACTAGGAAAAAGAAGGATGTTTCCTTTGGAGGCACCCTCATAGACCTAAACCCATAAGGATCTTTCTCTTCCACATGGATGTTGGCCCTAGAAGTCCCATGACGTCACCATCATGACCCTAGACGTCATCCAGAGCTAAGGTTTTTGTTTTGGAGGAATTTATGAGCCTAGTGGCACATGTGGGATTCATCTGTGGCCTTTAGAGGCCAAGCGCCCTACCTTTTAGGCCCAACGTTCCACTTTAGGGCCTCAACATCACCCTAGAAGGGCATGACATCACCCTTGGAGATGTTTTTAGATGATAATTAATTTTATTTATGTCAAATTTGGATTTTATTGTAAATTGGCCAGGCCAACCTTAATTTTGACCTAAAATTAATTAAGGGTCAATTTTTTGTATAAATAGAGATAAAGTACTCTCATTTTGACATAACAATTCCTCACACAACAAGAAGTGGACTGAAATTTGTGCCCTATTTAGGGTTTATTGGTTAAAATTGTGAGGTGCACCTCTCTTTTGGAGTCTTCTACTTGCAAATTGGATCAATTTTGGTGAAGTCATTTGGTAATCTAATGTTTTCATGCATGAAATTCTTGGTGAAGTAAGTAAATATGCTTTTTTCATTACTTTTTAATGGTTATGGTATTTTTTCTTCCTCATAATAAAGATTATCAAATTGCATGCTTGATAAACCCTAGAAGTGAAGAACTTAAGTTACTACTTCTTCACTTTTGTATTTTCTATATTTTTCTTAATTGGTTTATATTGACAAGCCTCTAAATCCATAAAGTGTTATCTCTTTAGAGGTATTGATAAATTGTGGTTTCACCTAAACATTTCTTCAATTATCTAAGAAGGAGGAAAACCGCTAGGGCCTAGAAGTGCTTATTCTCTAGTAGCTCACCTCCTCAAAGATTGAATCCTAGAAGAGTTAAGTTACTACTCTTCTAAGATTTATCTTTACTTGGATAACATAATCATTATGTTGCTTACTCCAAATGAATGCCATTAAACTTTTGACTCCATAATCCCTTAAAGGAACTATTCCTTACACTTCTTTTGTTGAGAGATCAAACCAACACTCATACCTTGAACTTTCTAGCTTTCACTAACTAAAACTAACTCTAACCTATCCTAGATAACTAATTTATTTGTTGGTGTTATAGATCACTGTTATAGCCATATTAATGCAGAAAATTTTCTGCATAATCTAAATTAATGCTAGCTAAACACCTTTAAATTTTCTTGTGACAATTGATTATCATTCTGCCTAGTAAATGTTATCTTTTCATTGTCTAAACAAGCAATTTTGAGGCATATTTCTTGCAGCTATTATAAAATACTTGTTGTTGTTGTAAACTTTCATTTTGTTGCAATTTTATATCTGTTATGGGACTAATTGGTAGGTGCGGACACTAACAGATCTCCCTAGATCCACCTGGATCTAGAACAAAACAGGACAGAGCATGACTCTTTCCCTAAGTTATGACCATTGAATTAGCTAGTAGGGAGGAACAAGTAACATACCTTTGTATCACTTCCTAAGGTCTCTGTTGCTCCCGCTTTGCTTCGGTGCTCTCATGAAGTCAAGACCAAGACAACACAAACCAACCAAAGTGAAGATAGCAAAATATATTCAACTGTCAACTTATGTGTATGATCAAGGAATTACACAATAAAGTGAGAATGACTTTATGGGAAAAGGACATGTCACTATATCATATTAATCGAAAGTAGAAGATACAAAATGATCGCCTTGATGTCACAAGATTCCTTTCGGTGGCTCTTGGCTCCCACACACACACACTTGCTCGGTCCTTGTATGAAGAAGATCAAATCCCTCTTGATAGACTTGCTAGAGTCTCCAAGCTACTGTTCAAGATAGGTCCTTCACACAATTCTTTCACCAATTCTCCAATGAATCTTGCTTAACCTTTTCCATGAGAATTCCATCAATATATAGGAGATAATGAGATGGTTACTTGAATAATAATGATCCCACAATATCAGGGAAACCAGTAAAAGGATAACCATTCGAATGCCAACCCATTCTTCTAGAAGATTCCTTTCTAGAACCATCGAGACTTCATCTTTTTCCAATCTTTAGAACAAGTTTACACCCTATCTATGTAGCACAGTGTGAGAAGTTTTCACCCTAGCTGAAGGTAGCCTACGAGAATGGGTCATTCTCTCACCCTAGGATATTAGCAACCTACGAAATCTCTTCAAAAGTAAGTTTTCTGGGAAGAGATGAATGTCACTTTTCTCAGGAGAAAGTTCTTATGAGGATCCTAAGTACACCATCATCAATACACCATCAATATTGACCAAAATCATGGGTAACAATATCAGCTAGAATACATTTCAATGGTTTACTGTCTTATTGAAGCACTAACATCATTTTAACATCATTTTGTACTTGAAACAACAATGTTTTTTGCATGTTGTCTTGTTCTGGGAAGGTACACTTCATCTATTACATTTGATTCATCCCTTCAGACATAAGACCTTTGACTTGAGTGACCAATGAGAGGGGTGTATCTTTGCATCCTTTCTTTAGCTTCATTAGCCCTTTAGGTCACTGGGGACATCTCCCTTGGGGTATTTTAACATACTCCTAAACAGAAAGGGATTTCCTATCAAGATGACAGTGATAGGTCACCCCCTTGTTATGCCAATCTCGTATCACTTGCCTTGGGCTTTGGGCAAGTGCAGATTGTGCGATAACATTTTTGGTGCTATTGTCAGGGAACATCGAGTCAATTTTCCTTGAACAACACTTTTTTAGTAAGGCTTTATCGAAATCCTTTACTTGACAAAGATTACCTGGCGACTCCACTGAGAGTGATTCCTTATTTTCCCTTTGATGATCCATATAAGGATTATTTAGTGACTCCACTACTGACAAAGCCAACCATGGCTTCTCAATAGGACCCAGGTAATTTTAAACCCTTAGATATGAGTGACATTTCAGCTTACCCTCGACAAATGCCTTCGAGGTATGAAAATTGGCTCCCTATATTCACTGGTAATTATGGGGTTAGGGTCGAAGATCACATGGATAATTTTTGGGCTTTCTTTCAACTCCACCTTATCAGTGATGATCCTGAAGACTTGGCAACGAAACCTTTCTCTGCTACTCTTCATGGAAATGCTAGGAAATGGTATGATGATCTCCATGATGCTAGAATCACATCTATGGGCCAATTAGAAGAAACCTTTCTCTAGAAATGGGATATTAAATTAGAATATATCCATATGATAATAAAAGGACTTGAATACATGAAACAAACTAAGAACGAGACTGTCAAGGAATTCCATACTAGGTTTGACAATTTGCTACAACAAATTCCTATAAGCCATCATCTTAAAGACAAGTACCTCGTTTACCTCTATACCAATGCACTCTTAGTACAATTAGGGTTTCTCCTTAGTAAAAACATGCCAAGAAAAATCCAAGAAGCTTATCACATGGCCATACAAATCGAGTAAAATATCTCCTTGTTCAAGGGAGAACACCTCTTTACTCCAGAAATCAAAGTTGATGACCCCAAAGATTCTCCAGATATTCTTAGTCTGGAGAGATTAGTTTCCCTTGAGCTCTTTGTTAGTAAATTCCAGGAAAGAAGGGAACAAATCATCAACCAACAAGAGGTTGAGGAGAGGGATCCTAATGAAGGTTTCCAAGCCCATGAGGAAGAACAAGAATTCACTCATGCTTCTACTGAGGATAATGAAGACCTAGTTGAAGAGTGAGAGCCTGGAGATATTAAACATGATGACGGAGTATTAATGTGTGCTCCTCCCTCTGATGAAGCCATCCGAAATCCTATTCCTCCTTCACAAAAATAAGAGGATGAAGTTAGCCACTTTCCTTTTCAGGTTTTTTATGATACTGTATTCTATGATTCAAAAGGTGAAGAAGAGAGGGAATCCTTCAATAAGCTACACCCTCTGTATTATGAAGCTGAAGATGTAGGGGAAATTCATGAGGATGAGGCATTGATGCATGCTCTTTCATTTGATGAAGTTATCCAATTCTTTGATGCTACTACACAGAAAGAAGTGGCCACGGTAAGTTATTTCCCTTTCCAAGATTTTGAAGATTCTTTATTTTGTGATTTGGAAAGTGAACAACTATTACAGGAGCCCTTGGATGCTTTAAGCCCTTTGTGTTATGGTGAAGGAAATGACGTGTTTAATAATATTGATGAGTTCATACATGTCGGGAAATGTAAATGGGATGTGATTGACTATTATGGGGACCCTATTTACGACATTGAGGATCATTTCAAAAAATTGTCTTTACATCTATCATATCAGGTTACTAATAGTTCTGACATATGGAAACAAGGAGATGATATAGTTATAGACATTTTCCAAATACCCAAGGATGACCTGGTGTTATGTTTTTGTGATGATTTTCGGTCATACCTTGAGGATTTTGATGACTATTCCTTTGAGCACTTGGATTTATTCTATGAAGAAGATTATCAACCATCGTTGTGCTCAAATATTTATCAGGGTAAAGACGTTGCTTTCATAAAGCAGGATACTTGTGACAAGGTTTTCCAGCTCCCTTTGATTACTTTACCTCGTTATGTCACTAAGGATGTAGTTGGGAAACATGTCCCTTTTCCCAAGTTTTCTCTAGGGAAAATACTTCTTTTATAATTCAAGGGTAGGTTGAATACCTCAAGAAGAAGTTTGTTACCTCAATGTTTCATCTTTTCCTTAAAAAAATTCTAGTCATCCTCTAGGTTCTTGCTAGTCCCTTCCTAGACCTCAGGATGTGATGAAATCCAAGGTAGCCAACCTTAAGACTCTTTGAGTCAGTCTTTTGAGCCTTTGATTTTTCACTATCGCATTCTAAGATGGATTGAGTACTTTCCTAGAAGTGTAACTTGGCACAATTTTGTCCCTCCCTCCCGCCTACATGAGCTAGGCTTTATGGTTTCTGATGATATGATACATGCTCTAACTCATTTTATTTTTGTGCTTAACTTGTCATTGTTTTGGCTTATGATGAAGAACAGAGGAAGGTTTTTGTGCTACTTATATGTCTAATATAATGCACTCATTAGTTATCAATCCGGATTCGTAATCAACAGAGTTACAAGACACCAGTAAGAAAGGTAATTCCTAATGTCACAAGTATAGAATCAAACTAGATTATGTATGCTGGAAACAAATCAAAATAGCAAACTACAATGCACTTTGGTTGTCCTTCACAGAGAGGCTATCTATTCCATTATGGAACATGCAAGTATGAGATGGAATTGGTTTGATAGATCAACTCTTATGTCTGACCTAGAAAACTAACTATGCAATCCACACTTTCTGAAAGGAAATCACACATCAATCAGCATAGCATGGGTAGTTCAATAGTCAATATGTTGGTTCTGTTGTGGTTCACAATGAACTTCACTAGTTCTTATCCAAGTATTTTTTAATATTGTTGCCAACAACTATGATCACTCAAGGAAATCAAATTCATGAGAGCAGAAATAGGGCATATGAAAAAACAAAGCAATTAAGGATCTCTAAGCAATTATAGAATGGAAATCTTAATCTAAGTTGTGCTGCTATCATCTAACAGAGTTAAAGCTTTAGCTAATTCAATGTTTATACTACTGGAAACAAACACTAATGCTAATCTATGAAGAGGCTGACCTTTGTTGGGCGATGGGCCCTTGCCGCTTCAACAGGTCAGCTACTGACGTCTACAGGAAGCTTTCTTTTAACACACACATTACTCTCACTCACACTTCAAAACATAAAATAAAAACTCTCTTTAACACTTCAACTCATTCTTAATCATAGATAATCAGAATATGGAGATAAAATAACATTCCATTAATCTTCACTCAGGATATGTTATGTACTATCATATGCTGCTTACATATTGATGATATGCTAACTCTCCTACTCTTCTACCATCCTTGCCACGGCTATTTAATAGTCTGAATCGTGAAACACAAGGAGGCGAAGTGATTTGCAAATCAATCATTTGTTAAGTTTAATCATTTGGTTACATCTTCAGCTTCATCCTCATGACACGAAGTGCATGAGGATGAGGCAATCAACAAACTATTCTTATCATAGCAAATAGACATCCACCAATTGACTTAGGAAAGATCTGGAACTTAACTTAGTGCATTAGGCTCTTCCATATTAGTACCATATCATAACAGGTAGATGGTACCAGATCATGATAGAGCGTAAAAGGTGGTACCAGATCATGACAGAGTGTGGCCGTTGGTACCGGATCATAACAGTGCATGTTGTTGGTACTGGATCATAACAGTGTGTGTTGTTGGTACCGAATCACAACGGGTAAGATTTAGTACCGGATGTGTTTGGTACTGGATTCGGACAGCAGCAGTCTTGGTGCGCAGGTACCGAATCATGACAGAGCTAGTACAGGAACACTAGACATCTAGAGGTCAAAGATTCACATATGACAAATCAAGAATTAGTACATGAAATATTTAATTCATTAACTCAATAAACCACAAAATGCATGAATTAACCATACTTTACCTTATGACCTTATTACTGACAATTGGTAGCATTCTTGTCATTCACTCAAGCTTTAGGTAGGTCAAAAAGGTATAGGTGAAGAGTATAATAGGGTAATGGGAATGTCAATCTCAGGTCTCAACATTCCCCCATGCCAAAATCATTGCATGTCCTCACGTAACTGAAAACAAAACCCAAAATTTTTCAAAACTTGAGACTATGTTCTTTACTTTGGTGGATCAATGATGTTGATGGCTGAAGCCTCTTCTCTTAGCTCCCTTTTGATGACCCTAACGTATTATAGGAGTCGTAATACCTTCTTGCGCTTGTTAGAGGTCTCTTCATGGTCGTCTTGAATTTGTTGGCTGGTTGCTTTCAACTGCTCATTTTCCTTTTTGATATATCTATCCAAGAGTTGTTATTCCTTTACTTCCTGTTGGAGTTCCTAATTTTGTTTTTGTAATTCCCCAATCCTTTTCTTCATTTGTTCTTTTTCAAGTTCTTTGTTGATTCTACCATTGTTGGTTGGGTGCACTCCATTTCCTTTACTTCCTCCCTCATCTGACATAAAGTAATAGTGGTTTTCTCCTCAATTAGACTAGGGATGTCATCTTGGATTGGTAAATCCTCAGAAGGGGAGGTAAGGTCGATTGGATCTTCCTGTGTATCAGGACTGACTCTTGTTTTTCCCTTCTTTGCCATGCTCCTTACAGTTCTTTTACAAGGAGGTACTGGATCAGGGATTCTCATAGGCTTCCTTTTCTTCTTTTCAAATTGTGAAATAGTGACAGGGGGTTGTGCCACGGACTGTTTACTTTTAGTTTCTAAGCTATGCTTCCTTTTCTTCATCATTTTCTGATGGTCCTCTTTCTCAACTGCCACCGTTGAAGTCTCCTCTACTAATTTGTTTTTACCTTTTGATTCGGAGATTTTAGAAGTCTTGTTGACTGTGGAAGAGGACCCTGCCTTTTCATGTTGGCTCACTTCCCTAGATGATGGTGGATTTGTCTTATCCTTCTTGCTCTTTTTCTCTTGGGGTTCCTTACTTTTCTTTGGACCATGTTGGGTTTCCTCCACAGATTTGTTTTCTGTGGGAAGGTGTTGTGTGATAAGGGTTTTCCAACTAATCCTTTGTTTCCTAAGCTCATGCAAAACTAGCATTTTAATGAAACCTTGATGGTATATGCTAGTATTTTCTATTTTGGAGATGGATTTAACAGCTCTTACCATTTTATTCAAACTCATCCATAGAAAATATGGAAAATCGATTTCAGTGCCTCCTTCAAAATGCAATAGGAGCCTAAGGTGATAAAAGAAAGTCATGGCATACCTACCTTCATAGGTGACAAATCATTGAAGACTGGTAATCATTGGATGGTATTCTTCTTTGATGTAGTTCCTAGAGATCCCCTTCTTCCAGTCAGGGTGCTGATGATCTGCCTTCAAGAAATGATGGCACATTTCTTTGTTAATTCCTACACCTTTGAAGTATTTATCTTCTCTGCTAGGCAGTCTCGTAACCTCCCTTACAGTTACTTCATTAATTATCAGTTGTAGACTGCCTATACGTGCAATCTCTCCATCATAACCTTGTATAAATTCCTAAGATATCTTCTCATTCCAGCCTATAAAGTTTTCTAGAAAAGGTCTCCACCCCAATCTAGCATATTTTTCTTGACATGATTGGTATTCCTCAGTTTCCCTATAAATTTGGAAAACCAGTTCGTGTCTAGTAATGACCATCATTATAAGTTGAGAAAAGGATTGGGCTGTAACACAAGGGTTTAGTTAATTGATGAAGGGTTTGGTACCGAAAAGGAGTAGGCTTGGAACTGGAGAAAATCTCATGACATGGGGAAATATGGTGATGGTGTTGTGAATGGTAAGTTTAAGTGAGGGTGCCGCAGGGAAAAATTATGACCAAATGAGGCTTATCCGGATGGCTTCGCCACCAAATAATCCATTTCATATATACCCGTTACTGTAATGATGAGGATAAGATGTCGGGTATCAGGGCATCATTTTAGAATAGGTGATTGGACTTTTCGGGGGGTTGGATCGTGGTTCATGATATAAGATGGGTTCGTGAATTTTTTTTTAAGGATGAACTATATTCGTGGCTTATCATTGCTATGCATGCTTCATATTTTGATATGATTTTTGCCTTTAACCATGTTCAAGAGCTATGAGAGGATTAATTAGGTTTAGGCATATGGGTATGAGGGATAGGCGCATGGGTTTAATACTAAGGTCGTAAGATCTAATATAGCTTTTCATATTTATTGTAGTTTTATGAGCATAGGAAAATAAATACCATTTTACCTCTCCTTTCACCTTTGAATGATCGATACCCATAGCATGTGTGACTGCTTGTAAATTGTCAGGATTCATCCTTTTAGACTGAAGATTCTTGAAAACTTGGTATGGGAATGTCCTATACTTCTATTATTCTGTGCTTATCTTCTTTGTATTTGGTTCTGCAGGTGGATTATATGAGTCTGGAAAAGAGTTTCGAAAGGGCTCTTTGACCTTCCCCCCATGCCGAAGATGTTGTATATCTGTAGGAAAGAAGATTCAATCATTTTATATCATAATGGAGAAAGATGATAAGAGCAAAAGAAACCAATCAAATTTTAGAAGTATAGCTTATCACTTATCATATGATCTCATGCCAAAAAACAAAAATGAAATTGCCCTGCTTTTAATGGATTATTGACAGAGGTAGAATTCAGCAGTGAAACAGGGGAGTTTGCATCTCATGCCAAAAATGAAATTGTCCTGCTTTTAATGGATTGTTGACAGAGGTGGCATTCAACAGTGAAATAGGGGAGTTTGCATCTCATGCCAAAAATGAAATTGCCCTACTTTTAATGGATTGTTGACAGAGGTAGCATTTAGCAGTGAAATAGGGGAATAGATATGTTTGCCAGAAGAACAGATCCCACCTAACTTGCTTCAGAGTTTTACTATCATTGGATGTTATAGATAAATTTCACAATATGAGTAGATTAGGCTCCCTAGTTAGGGATCCACTCTTAAGAAGTTTCCTTCTTCGATAGTGTAAGATTTAGATGGCAAACCAGTAGGTTGACTTAGGGTGATTCTCAAATGGACATTTGCTTGGAGAATTATATTGTTGATTCATCTGGAATTTTGTATCTCATGAAATACAATAATGACCTTTACTCTTTTTGTTTTAGATGGAAAAAAGTGGATTTTTCAATCAGACAAGTATAGATGAGACATTTTTCAACCAGAACCCACTGCCAACAAGCATGTTCAGTACTCTGGTGGGGTAGTTGTGATAATTAGCGAGAGGTGTCTTCCCCAGGAAGAATGCCCCATTGCCAACAGGCCTGTTCAGTACCCTGATGGGTTTGCCTAGTCATACCACAAACCGGTACCCGCTACTAGCAGACCTGTTCAGTATCCCAGCGGGTTAGTCTCTTAAACCCTTTTTCCATCAGAGGCATATTGTCCATAGTCACCTATTTTGGTTTGTATTAAAGAGTGCTTTGCATGGTGACAAGGGAGGCTCATCTGAAAACCTTTTTACAGGGTGGGATGGTATTGGGTTTGGAAGGCATATACTCTTCTTTTGTATGTATTTTAAATATTTGTCTGAAGGAAAAATAAAATTTTATGCACATTATTTCTTTAGAGTGATCCACATGTATAATTTTGTCTGAAGTTGTCCATAAGAGAATGACCTAAATTTTCCTTGGGGTACTGGTACATCCTCTGCCATAAAAGTTTTGGTAGTGTGCCCATGGTAGAGAGTGTTTAGATACTCATATGTTACTCTTTTAATAAGATAATTCAATGAATACTATTGAAGTCTGGTTAGGGTGAGATAGCTACTTATAGGCTAATATATTTTTTCCTTTAAATCATGCTGAAATACTGGGTAAAGGCAACTTCTAGTCTTTAAAGTGGATTATGGTTCTTTGAGTAATCATAGGTAAAGATTGTGTCCTTCTCTTTATTTTGTTTTTAAGCAATAGAACCAAAAGAAATTAAAGTTCTTCTCAGCAACAAAACCAAAAGAAATTAAAATACTTCTCAGCAACAAAACCAAAAGAAATTAAAGTTATTCTCAGCAACAGAACCAAAAGAAATTAAAATAGTTCTCACCAACAGAACCAAAATAAATTAAAGTTCTTCTCAGCAACAGAACCAAAATAAATTAAAATGCTTCCCTTTAGTTGTCAACAGAAGGGTTGTCATTTGATAGTGCTTTTGGCTTCGTGGTTCCATCTTAAGTGGTTGTTGCATGGCTTCATTGACATAAGATTTTGAAATATGCTTTGTCAATATGTCTTGATAGTATTGTAGAAGGATAGACTATGGTACCGGACTGGTACTGGACCAGAACAGGATTTCTGGTATCGAATTAGAACAAAATATTGTTGATGCCTACAACTGATGTTTAGCAAGTTCATGAAGGATCAAATAGATTATAAAAATTTGCTTACAAAAGAAAAGAAAATTTGCGAAAGTAAAACAAAAGGAGGTAAGAGTCTTTTGTTACCTTCATCTTATTAACAAAATTCGATCCACACCTATGTACAAAAAGTTTCAAATAAACCAATCAATCAATGTGGGCCAATAGGAGGATATCCTTCCTTACTGATCATCTGCATGTCTGAATTCTGTAGTATACGAGTCAGGAATTCTTCTTTTGACAAAGGTTTGTTGTAAACTCGCAACCAGTGACCATTCACAAGTAGTGGTGTTTGTTGTTCATCAATTGTCTTTATCCTGATTGAACCATTATCGTAGATAGTGTCAATTTCGTAAGGTCCCATCCAACGAGTGGTTAACTTACCTTTGAAGTTCTTGAATCTGTTGTCATACAATAGGGCCCAATCTCCTTGTTGAAAATTTTTCTTTTTGAGATACCTGTCATGCCATTTTGTTCTCTGCTCTTGAATGAGGGTAGTCCTTTGAAGTGCTTCCTGCCTGGTTTCATCCAACTCATTAAGCTGCAAAAGTCTTTGTTGTTGGGCTTCATCCAAGTTCATACCAACTTGTATTGCAATCCTAAAGGTTGTGATCTGAAATTCTATGGGGAGAAGCACCTGCTTCCCATACACTAACTCATAGGGTGTATGTCCTGTTGTATTCCTCCAGGTGATTCTATAAGCCCATAAGGCTTCTGATAATCTGTCAACCCAATCCTTATGGTGCAGCTGTACTATTTTGGTAAGAATGGACTCAATAACTTTGTTGGTGGATTCTACTTGTCCATTTGCTTGTGGATGATAAGGTGTAGATTTCCTGAGTTTGATTTGGTATTGTTCTGTAATAGCTTTGACTAGATGAGAGGTAAATTGAGTTCCCTGATCAGTCACAATTACTCGCAGTACACCAAATATAGTAAAGATATCATTAAAAATGAAATCTACCATTGATTGTTCACTTGCTGCCGGTAAAGCCTTTGCTTCAACCCATTTAGTCACATAGTTAGTGCATACAAGTATATACTTTGTCTTTTTAGATGTAGGGTTAATGGGCCCTACAAAATCTAATGCCCATTTCTCGAATGGTTCAATGACTATTTGGGCTTGAAGTGGAATTTGGTCTCATGCAGTAAGCTTACCCATTCGTTGACATTCATCACAATTGGGTACATAGGTTTTATCATCTTTGAAAATATGAGGCCAGCAGTAACCTGATTGCAGAACTTTGTAAGCAGTCCTTTTGTCTGTGAAGTGTCCTCCACAAGGGCCATCATGGAAGGCTTGTAAAATATCATGAATTTCATCTTCCCTTACACATCTCCTTGTTATCACTCCAGGAAACTCTCCCAAACTGTAAGTCAGAGATGCCTGGTAACTTAATCTTTTGGTAATTGGTTTCTCAATAAAAAGTGTGGGTTTGGATCAAGTCAGAGGACTGAATCATTTCTCACTCAAATCATGCATAAACACATTTAGATGGACAAGGCTTTCAACCACAAATGTTCAGAGAGTTTACAAATAAAGGATGAATGGAGAAATAACTATTATATCAGCAGAATCACATATGGAGCATATATGAATGGCCAATTACAATAACCACAGAAATACTTGCAAAGTTTAACTTATGAATGCAATGATAAGATGACAGTTATCGGGCATAAACAAGCATAACAGCATGAATATAATATCCAGGTGCAAGTACAGAATAGATAAGAAGATGAAATCTGAACAAGTTATGGCAAAAGAAGCTTGTATTACTCAATATGAAAATGAGAAGTTTGAATACATGATATGAAAAAGTCTCCAAAGTCGAACCCTTGGTTCCTATTCTACCTTTAGCTTTATAGCTTTAAAATGCAGTTTGAGATCCTAAAAACATGGATCAAATATGCTAAAGATAGTAAATCAAAATTTAGTTGCAAAATATGTGGGATGATCCCCAAAAATGAGGTCAATCCCAGATTTCATGGTCTTCCTCTCTTGTTGAGTGCTGGTGTAGTGCAGGATAGCCTCCCAAGGCTGAATGATGACTCTCCAAGAGAGACAAATTCGAATCTGTTGATGTGAGAAAGTGTCTTGATTTTCTGTCTTTGTCAAAGATACCAAAAACCTTTGAAACACCTCCTCTTTCCATAATATATCAAACATAGCTATTGGATTTGTCTTGACAGTTCATCAAATGTTCATTCGAAGAGGTTTCAAACCTTTCCATCTCAAAAAACTTCGATCTGTGTAAAAAATTGATCATTTTGGAAATGACAGGCTTTCGGTGGTTAACTTAGAAAGCTCCTGAGCGAATTATCTACTGAAAGTCCTGTTTTCAGTGGTTAATGAACAGTCGTCCTATTCGCCTAAACCACCGAAACTTTAGCTTTGAAAAAACTTCAAAATTGAAAAAATGCTTACCTTGGATCCCTTTTTGATGTTCAAGGTTTCTTGGATGAGGCAGCCCTTGTTCGTGCAGATCTACGAACTTCTACTTGCTGTGTGGAAGGATCTGGTGTGTCTACCATGGTCATAGCTAATTTAGCCAGAGTATCCAATCTAGTTTTCTCCTGTGCTGGTGATTGAAAATCCTTTAACTTCAACCTCAGAATTCTAAGCTGTCTATACAGCTTCATGTTTTCCCTGATCAATACCCTGTTTCTGTCTTTAATCTTGTTATGCTTCTCTTTGAGGGTTTGGTTTATTTTGAAAAGCTCTACAGTTCTATCAGTCAGGTCTGTATTATCTTTTTTAATCACCCTTTCTAGGACTTCCATTTCATAGACCTGTTGCAGGAGTTTATTGATTTTCCGTGATCTAGCTGTTTTAGGCTTACTTGAAGAGGCTTCTGCCACTGGTGGACTGTGTGCCTCTGGAGGAGTTGGTGAAGCTAAATTGGAACAATAGTCTGCACCTTGTTCAGTCTGTACATTACCCTGTGTCTCTGCCAATTCTTGTTCTAGTTCTGAATCACTGTAAGGTAGGTTTAAAGGGTTATTTCCTGTAGCAGGTTCCTTGGACTGCTCACCTTCAAACTGCAGTTTTCTTTTGATTATTTTCTTCTTGACAGAGGATAATTCTATAGGATCTCTTGGTGGTGAGATACCTTTCCTTTTCCTATGACTTCTTTTGGGAGTAATAGTCTTTCTCCCACTGGTCTTTTTAGTTTCATCTTCTGGTGGTTTCTCTGTTTGGAATTCATTCCAGAAAAGAAAGAAACCCCAATCAACCTGTTTCCTTTGCAAAGCTTCCTTGACAAGAAGAGTAATAAGCCCTTGGTGAGATAATATGCTAGCAACCTTAGTAGGCTTGGCTTTAACTTGTCTATCCATTTTAGTAAGGGTCTTGTGGAAATAGAAAGGTAGATTTATTGGTTCTCTGTTTGTAAAATGGTTAAGAAGTTTAAAGTGATAGAACATCACCCTGTGAGGTTTCAAGAACCATAGAATCAATGTCTTTCGTGAAAAAAGAAAATTAAAAACTATCTGCTAGTGCTTCCATTGGGCATGGAGTTATTCTGCAAAAAATAAAAACTAAGACTAATATTACAATGTCTAGGCTTCACAACCTTAGACAAAATAGAGTTTTAAAAATCACCCATTTACCGGGCCACTGAACATTTCTTCACCTCCTAGATTCTACAGCATGAAAGTGTTGTTATTCTATACTTGGGTTATCATGAAAGGACCGGTCCACAAAGAATCGAACTTGTTATGCTTGCCTTTATCCTATCTAAGAGCATCCCATTTTAGAACCCAGTCACCAATCTGAAAATTGTCCACCTTCGCCTTTTTGTCAAAAGTATTTTTGATCTTCTTTTGATGAGCCTTTGATCTATCCATTAACTGTTCGTGATCTTGTTGCAGTTCCACAAAATCAATCATTCTTCTTACCATATCATTTGACTCAGTTTTCTCTTCCTGAAAGAATCTAGTCACTGGTAAAATTAACTGAAGAGGAAAAATAGCATCAGTCCCATAGACCAATTTGAATGGAGAGGTTCCTATGGACTTTTTGATAGTTACTATGTCTGTCCATAGAGAAAATTTCAGTTTAGAATCCCAATTCTTTTTGTTTTCCTATAACAGTTTTCTGATGATTTTGATTAAGCTCTTATTGGATGATTCAGCCAAGCCATTACCTTAAGGGTAGTAGGGGGTTGAATGTACCAACTGGATCCCATTGATTTACACATTTCTACTAATGCCTCTGCTTTGAACGCCACTGCATTATCTGTTACCAGCCTTTTGGGACAATTGAATCTGCTCAAAATATTTTCATAAAGAAACTTCATGACTACCTGGTGAGTGGCATTCTGGGTGGGAATCGCCTCTATCCACTTTGTAAAATAATCTGTGGCTACTAAGATCCACTTATGCTGACCACTAGATGAAGGATTTATCTCACCTATAAAATCTAAACCCCACTGCTGAAAAGGGCCATTCACCACTATAGGTCTCAGGGGTAAAGATTTTAGCTGTTGTTTTCCCGTAAATCTTTGACATTTGTCACAAGCTTTGACGAAGGCACACACATCTGAGAAGAGGAAAGGCCAATAGTATCTAGCCCTTAGGATTTTATGAATAGTGGTTTTCCAGTAATGATGACCTCCACAAACACTTGAATGAAACTGATGTGTAACTTCGACTGACTCTTCTTTGTCTAAACATATGAGAAGCAAACCAGGGTCTTTCCAATATAACAGATTATTGTAAATGCAGAATTTGATGGCTCTGAGCTTAAGGGCTCAAGCTTGAGTCATACTGAGTTCAGGAGGAACTTCTATCTTTTGCAAAAAATTTATAATACCTGAATACCATTCACAAGAAGACAAGTGTTCTGCCACTTTTTGACTACTATGCTATCCATCCACTGCCAACTCCATCTGCAAATTTACTAAACTTTCTCCTTTGAAATTAATGTCCAGCAGCTCATGATTTTCCTCTGTTAAGAGCTTAGCAAGGCTCTGGCCTTTCACCAATTTGGTGGGCTTTACTTCAATGTTGAACTCAATCAACTTTGCAATCCATCTAGCTCTCTTTCTTTCAATATCAGGCTGGGTCAAAACATCTTTCACGGAGGATGAAGGGACATATGCAATGACCTTTGAGTGGAGAATATAAATTTTGAAGGATTTTAAAGATTTTATGAGAGCATAGGCTTGTTTCTCAATAGGATCATACCTTAGTTCAGCATCTCTGAGTGTTTTGCTGAAGAAAGCAACGGGATGATCCAAATTGTCATCATCTTTCTGTAGCAGAACTATTGCCACTGTGCCGTAAGAAGCAAAGGAAAAAACATAGAAAATCTTACTGTAATCTGGGCTGATCAGAGTCGGGGATTCCATGATAGCTTGCTTGATATCCTAAAATGAGTTCCTTGTGTTGTCTTTCCATTTTATCTCAGACCCCTTTTTCAGCATACATGTTATGTGTTTAACTAATTCGACAAAATTTGGAACAAATCTTCTAACAAAATTTATCTTACCGAGCAGCAATTGAATATCCTTTTTTGACCTTGGCAAGGACAGCCTCTGAATTGCTTCCACCTGAGCTGGATCAATATTTACACCTTCTGCCAAGACGATGTGGCTTAAGAGCTTACCTTTCCTGAGAGCAAACTGGGACTTTTTGGGATTCAATGAGATTCTGAACTGCCTGCATTTCAAGAATACTATTTTTAAATTCTTTAGATGCTCCTCATGACTATTGGAATATACTGTGATGTCATCAAGATATATGAGGACAAACTTGTCCTTTTCTCCCACGAAATCTATGTCCATGGCCCTTTGGAATGTGGCCCCGACATTCATTAATCCGAATGGCATCTTGGTGTACATAAAGGTATCCCAAGGAGTAGTAAATGCAGTCTTCTCCTGGTCATCGGGGATGACAGAAATCTGATTATAGCTGGAAAAACCATCTAGGAAAGACATGACATTAGCCCCTGAAATCCTTTGCAGCAAATGTTCTATCTTAGGTAGGGGATAGTTGTCTTTCTTAGAGCATCTGTTTAGGTTTCTAAAGTCCACACATAATCTGACCTCACCATTTTTCTTTCTTACTATCACTAGATTTGCAATCCAATTGGAGTATCTCAAAGGGATTATGATCTTGGCATCGAGAAGTTTTTTAATTTCTCTTTCAATCATAGGCAGAAGAAGAGGACTGATAGGTCTGATCTTTTGTTTGAAAGGGATGGTGTCTTTCTCAAGAGAGATCTTGTGTTGAATGATATCAGGGTCATAATTCTTTAGATCACTATATTTCCAAGCAAAAACATCGGAAAATTCTTTCAAAACGCTGCAATATTCGGAATTCTGATCAGCAGTCAATTCAGAAGATAGATTTATGAATTTTGGCTGGCTTTCACCCCATATGTTGTGCTCGTGAACAGCAGGATCTTTCTCCTTTTTATCTGGCTTGTAGGGAACGTCATTGTGATCAAAAATCTTTTCGAGAGGTACCAAACCTCGGGGTATATAATTGTTAGGTAGCTAAACAATATCATGCTGACCCAATCTTTGTTTTAGCTTGGGCTTCTGGGATTATTCTACATTTAGATTCTACTGGTCAACATGCATATCAAAAAATTCATCTACCACTTGAAGAAATTTGTTAAGTTCATCATCATCCTCAAAAAATTTCTAGTATCTAATATTGTCGGGCAAAGATGGTCTATATTTTACTTGGATCTCATAACTAAGCCCGGGGGGCATGGGAGGAATAAACATGCTGGCTGAAACAACAAGGGAATCGACACGCTAATTCATATCCCTGGGTATATAATAAATTTCAAAAATAGAAAAAGAATCTCGTACTTTCCATACCTCATCCCTGTAGGCTTTCAATCTGACATGCTTTTCTTGAAAGGTATTGTTTACCTGTTGTATAATGAGATCCGCATCTTCGAATACCTTTAAACCTTTTATCCCCATATCCTTAGTTGAATTTAATCCCAACAGAAAGGCCTCGTATTCTGCTATGTTGTTAGTAGTTCTGAAATCAAGCTTGAAAGACAAAGATATAGTCTCCTTTGAAGGAGAAATCAAAACTACCCCTGCACGTACTGAATCTTTAGTACTGGATCCATCAAAATACATGGTCCAGACTGAAACGTTCTTATTATCAGTTTTTTGTTCGATAGGCTTCACAATCTGCATAGGAGTTGATTGAGAATCATCTATTTGAAGAATGCATGAGCCAAAATCTGTATCCACAGCATAAATAGGATGATTTACAGAATTTTTTGCATCGTTGATGATGTAGGCAAGTTGATTCTCCCTGTAAAGTCTTTTCAGCTCTCCCCCAAACACTAGAATCGTAGCATATGAAATATCCATCTGCAAGGTACCTCCTAAACTTTTGCTCCATGGACGAGACAAGAGAAGGCCGAACTTAGGTGGGATATCAGCAACCACCACATCCATTACCATGCTTCTCATTAGCAATTGGGCAAGGTTTATAACAAGGTCTTTTATTAGGCCAAGGCATTTGACTTTCCTAAAATCAAAAGAGAAGAGATCATGATATGGTTTGGTGACCTCAAGACCAAGCTCATCCATCACTGCTTTGGGCATAAGATTATGTGACGCCCCGGAATCAAGCAAAAAATTGTGGAGGATCTTATCATGGACATTTAGGGATATGTAAAATGGTGGACAAGAATCATCTTGGTCTTCTATAATAGGCCCTATAGTTATTGTTGGCTTTTCATCTTGTAGGTTAACAAAATCAGCAAATGAAGAGGTATTTGGCTCAAGGGACTTCAGGATGGCTGATTTAAAGATTTCATTCTTCATGAGTTCAGTTAAAGGCATAGGTATCTTTACTTTCTGAATTTCTGATTCAAAATTAAAAGAGAAAGCTGATTTATCAGAAGCTTTTACCTCATTGGAAGGAGCTTTGAGACTGACTTTCTCCTTGGCTAGGGTCTGTGTTTGTGACACAGTGAGATATATCACGACCGCCTCCTCCATCGCGCTCTCCTGCTCACATGATCATTCTAAAATCCCCTTCTGTTGACCTGAAGTGGCTCCTTGGATTCCCTCGGGAATCACTGTGAAAATCTGACCCACAGGTCTTTTTCCTCACCTTCTCGGCCTCTACACTGGACCATCACCAATTTCCCCCCACAGGAAAATAAGTATCAGGCTTCGGGGTTTCGTAATCCCTGTTTTCGAGAGTCTCTTTCCTCTTCAACTCTCGATCTCTGATTCTCTGATGCGCCCCTTTACGCGCTAGCCCTCCTGACTAGATTTATGGTCCATACGACCACCAATTCATAAGACCACAGCCTTGCCGTCATAAGGGTTTTGGACCTCATAGTTCCAAAGTGCTTGGACACTTTGTCCACAGGATCCCCGATCCTCCGATCCCTGATGTGCTCAACTTCAGCTAGTCTTCGGCTGAACTTATGGTCTACACGACCACCTCTCATATGACCGCAGCCATATACTCCTTCGGGGTTTTGGGCTTTCTTATGTCAAAGCGTGTGGACACTTTGTCCTCGGGATCCCCGACATCCCGATATGATGTTAGCTGGTCCCCACTATGGAGCTCTCCTCTTTTGGAGAATCGGACTTCGCGGTTTCAACTTGCAAGAGTATCCTGTCCTCAGGACCTCCAAAACACCAATCCCCAACTCCTTCAGATCTTCCGACATGCATCCCAAATGACGGATGGTTCAGATTAAGCCTTGGACTTCGCCAAACGCCAAACCAAAAAGCACTTACATGTGTAAGTCCCGATGGCCAAAATTTCGATGGTTCTCGATGATTGCCACATGTCCCAACAGATGGATGGCTCTGATTGTATCGAGGTTTTCACTACAGATTTCCCTGACCTCTTGTCCACGAGACTTCCAATATCCCGACTCTCGTAATTTCGATGGATGACAACCTTCTGGGAAATCTCTCGAGTACCCTGATCTCTTCCCGCGTCCTCCTAGGGTGGACGGCTCTGATTTCTCCTCGCGATTTTGAGACTTGAAGTGTCTTGACTTCCTCGACCTCAAGAACTCAGATATCTCAGGTGCCGATATCCCGATGGCTACGCCTCCCATTGGGACTTTCAACCTTCTATCCACGAAGTTAAACCTCATGTAGCTCCCAATCGATCTAATGGCTGACGGGAAATTTTCTCTAGATATGACGGCTCAGATCATCTCCTCCTCTATGCTCTCTGGACGTGAGAATCAATGGTCCAGATCTTTTCCTCTGGCCGATCCGACAGCTGCTGTGCTTCCTCCTAAGCCTACGCACTTTCTTCCCAACCTTGGGAGAATTTCAAATAATCTAGAAGGCCTCGACCTTCGTCTGTTTACTCCTGCGAGCTCTCGACTCATAGCTTCGCTACGCGTATGAAAACCACTGACCCTCCTAAGATTTTCCTCCTTTCGAATCCTCAAAGGATTCTTTGACTCCTGCACTCCTTGCAGATTCCTTACATGCACACGCAGGTGCTATCCATCCCAAGTTCCTCAACACTCAAACCCCTAAGGGATTTTGTTCTTCTTCTCCCACAGATGGAGAATAAAACGCCTTCCTGGCAGTCTCTTGGCTCAAGCAACCTCTTGCTGAGTCTTTCTGGGTGTTCAACAACCCAGTGAATATCCTTCAGTGGACTCTTCCTCACTTCCAGAAATCAAAGAGTTCCCTTCTTCTTGTGCCTATCTGCACACCGTCTCTATGCCCACCTGGCAGAGTTTCCCTTTCACAGAACGTTCAGTAGTTCTGTCTTCTATCATGCACTCCTTGCACTTGCTCGATGCCCTCCTGGCAGAGCTCTCAGAATCCTCAGTGATTCTGGTTCTTCCGTCTGAACTCACAGTTGAGTTCTCCTTTCATGCACTCCCTGTACTTTCTCAATGCCCACCTGGCAGAGCTTCACATAACTCCTCAGATATTATGTTTTCTTCAAACTCTCAGTAGAGTTCTTCCTCAAATGCACTGCAGCGCATATGCTCAATGCCCACTTGGCAGAGCTTCACAGAATCCTCAATGATTCTATCTGCAACTGTGTTCTCATACACAGCCTTGCCTCCTGAGGTGTTCAGCAACCTCAAAGGTCTTTTTTATTCTAATTTGTTGATCTCCAGCTCCTGTGACGCAACACGTCTCTGTCTGAACCCGCAGTGTTCAAAAGTGCATCCTCTGTGCACCAGTATTCAGAGTCCACATCACTCTGTCATGCCCTCCTGGCATGAAACCTCAAAGACCCTCAACTAAAATCAACAACCTGCAAATGCATGATAACAACATATACATCTACAAAATAAAAGAAACACTCATAGACATCCATGTAACACAGAACATGTGCAAGAAAAACTGCTTCTGATTATATTAAGAATGGCAAATGCCTGTATTTTACAAAGGTGTTCTTCGATCTCTCTCTGGCTCTTCTCATCTCTACAACTCCTATTCACTGACTCCAAAATGAGATCTAAAATTCTCTTTTACCTGAGGGAGCTCTTCAAGCGCTTCCCTCCAGGCTCACCTACTCTATTAAATTGCAATAAATGGTTGTCTAGTCCAGCGTTTGGATCTAGATCTCAGCTGATCTAACATTAAAGTCGATCCTATCTACAGCCTGCACAAAGCACAGCTTCTATGGCTCAACAGCCTAAGCAATTAAATTACATTCAATTCAAGTTTAGATGAGGTTGCGCCTCTCTTTTAGCGTGTGATTTGAATTCACTGGTGTGGTTGGTTGGCTGGCTGGTTGACGTGGAGAGATGCTCCTGCATCAGTTTGCTTCTGCTACTATTTTGTAGGAGAGGAGGTCTGTTTTACATGATCCATAGGCTGCTTGGCAGCAACTTCTTTACTATTCACAAGAGCAACAACTTCTTTGTTCTTCACAGGAGCAGTGATTAATGGTTTCGGGACAACACTCTTGGATCTTAAGTTATATCCTTTCTGATCATCTGTCAAGTAGATAGATTCTTCGATACTTGCCTCATGAATTTTCTGGTCCATCAGGGCTTCTTCATAGTCTACTTGTGTCAAAAAGGAAGAATCATTTTCATCACCAAAACAATTTATTTCATATTCTTCTTCAACTTCATCGTGAGATGGTTGTTTTTCTTCATCCAACATTGCATTTTGAAAAGGTGGTCTGATTCTCTGATCATCGGTTGCATTCCTGTCTCTCTGAAGGATCTGGACTTGTGGATTATTCCTTCTGTAAGGGAAAGCATTTGGATTTCTTGGGGCAAAATCATTTGGCTCTTTTGTCCTTGCTGGTTGTTGATTTTGGACCTTCAATTTTGACATTTCAGATGTCAAATTGTCCAACATCTTTGCCATCTTTTCCATTTTACTATTAGAAGAAGAAGAGGGCTCAACAACATACTTCTTTCTTTCGACCTTTCCTTTGAGCTTCTGAGATGCTGTAATGTTTGATTCAACCTCGACGGCAGCATCTTGCATTAAAGCAAGTGTGGCTGATCATCTTTCTCTGAGGATTAGACAAAAATCTGGATCAAAGGCAATAGAGAATGTGATGTTTGCCGATGCGTCACTTGGTTTAATCTATGCAAGGATCTTGCCAAACATTCTATTAAACCTCTTGATGAAGTCTGAGACCAACTCTCCATCTTCTCTCCTCAAATTTCCAAACTTAGAAATGTAGTATAACAGATCTCTTCTTTCTCCCCAGTGTTTTAAGAATACCTCATCTAATTGTTCAATACCTGTGACTGAATTTGTCGGTAGCTCTTTGAACCACTTCCAGGCTTGGCCATCCAAAATCTGAACAAAAACTCTGGTCCACACATCTTCTTCTGAAAATAAGCATAAAAAGCTTCAATATGTTCTTCAGTAGTATAATCCCCCACTCCAGTAAACTTTGGCATGTATTTCTGATAATCTCCAGTTGGCATAGCAGACAAAGGATTTGGCAATACAAGTGGGGCATACCTATTTGCCAAAATCCGTTCCATCTTGGTTAAAGGGGCAGCCTTGGCAGTCTTGGGGGTTGACACAGAAGAGGAACTCGTAGGAGATGAAGGGGGAGATGGGATGACTGAGTTAAAATAGAATGGTTGTCTCACTTCACCTTGAGCAGAATTTTCAGAAATGGGTGAAAAATAAGAGGCTTTATAAAACTAACCGAGCAACAAGGCTAAATTTTGTTCTCCCTTAGAGGACAGATCATGTAGAATATCTTCAAGAACAGGCAGATTAGTGTGAGTGTATAGAACACCTTCTGTAGGTTTGTTTGGTGAGGAATTCAAAGAAGATGAAGAAGAGGTTTCATTTTGCTGAGAGGACCCTATAATTATCTCTTTAGGATGGGATGAAACATCGACCTCAAGAACAGAGTCAGTAATATTAGAAGAAAGTGAAAGTTCTTCTACCTTCAATATTTGAGATAAATTTTCAATTTCCTGAGAACTATGAGTTTCAGCAGCAGGGGATTCAACTAGAGGTTTTTTAGATATGAAAGAAGGAGTGTCAGTTTGAATACCTGAATCTACTGTCTTTGCAGATCCGGAAGCCTGTCTTTGCAAATATTTACCCTTACTGATGATCTTCTCAGGGTCAGGAACTGGTGTTGTCAGTGGGCCTTCTTGGTTCGCCCTGGTGTGAGCTCTTTTTGGAGCCACTTCGTTTCAATGGAGTCATCAGATAGAAAATTACAACCCAAATGATGTCCAAACTTTGTCTATCATCAAAGTTGGAGCTATGTCCTCTCCCAAGGAAGCTGAGCTTCAATCTCCTCTCCTCAACAACGACGCCAATTTTTTATCACTCCAAGAAACTCTCCTAGGCTGTAAGTCAGAGATGCCTGGTAATTTAATCTTTTGGTAACTGGTTTCTCAATAAAAAGTGTGGTTTTGGATCAATTCGGAGGACTGAATCATTTCCCACTCAAATCATGCATAAACACATTTAGATGGACAAGGCTTTCAACCACAAATGTTCAGAGAGTTTACAAATAAAGGATGTATGGAGAAATAACTATTATATCAGCAGAATCACATATGGAGCATATATGAATGGCCAATTACAATAACCACAGAAATACTTGCAAAGTTTAACTTATGAATGCAATGATAAGATGACAGTTATCAGGCATAAACAAGCATAACAGCATGAATAAAATATCCAGGTGCAAGTACAAAATAGATAAGAAGATGAAATCTAAACAAGTTATGGCAAAAGAAGCTTGTATTACTCAATATGAAAATGAGAAGTTTGAATACATGATATGAAAAAGTCTCCAAAGTCGAACCCTTGGTTTCTATTCTACCTTTAGCTTTATAGCTTTACAATGCAGTTTGAGATCCTGAAAACATGGATCAAATATGCTAAAGATAGTAAATCAAAATTTAGTTGCAAAAGATGTGGGATGATCCCCAAAAATGAGGTCAATCCCATATTTCATGGTCTTCCTCTCTTGTTGAGTGCTGGTGTAGTGCAGGATAGCCTCCCAAGGCTGAATGATGACTCTCCAAGAGAGAGAAATTCGAATTTGTTGATGTGAGAAAGTGTCCTGATTTTCTATCTTTGTCAAAGATACCAAAAACCTTTGAAACACCTCCTCTTTCCATAATCTATCAAAAATATCTATTGGATTTGTCTTGACAATTCATCAAATTTTCATTTGAAGAGGTTTCAAACCTTTCCAGCTCAAAAAACTTCGATCTATGTAAAAACTTGATCATTCTGGAAATGACAGGCTTTCGGTGGTTAACTTAGAAAGCTCCTGAGCGAATTATCTACCAAAAGTCTTGTTTTCAGTGGTTAATGAACAGTCGTCCTGTTCGCCTAAACCACCGAAACTTCAGCTTTGAAAAAACTTCAAAATTGCAAAAATGCTTACCTTGGATCCCTTTTTGATGTTCAAGGTTTCTTGGATGAGGCAGCCCTTGTTCGTGCAGATCTGCAAACTTCTACTACCTATGTGGAAGGATCTGGTGTGTCTACCATGGTCGTAGCTAAGTTAGCCAGAGTTTCCAATCCAGTTTGCTTCTGTGCTAGTGATTGAAACTCCTTTAACTTCAACCTCAGAATTCTAAGCTGTCTATACAGCTTCATGTTTTCCCTGATCAATACCCTGCTTCTGTCTTTAATCTATTCATGCTTCTCTTTGAGGGTTTGGTTTATTTTGAAAAGATCTGCATTTCTGTCAGTTAGGTCTGTATTAGCTTTTTTAATCACCCTTTCTAGGACTTCCATTTCATAGACTTGTTGCAGGAGTTTGTTGATTTTCCGTGATCTAGCTATTTTAGGCTTACTTGAAGAGGCTTCTGCCACTGGTGGACTGTGTGCCTCTGGAGAAGTTGGTGAAGGTAAATTGTAACAATAGTCTGCACCTTGTTCAGTCTGTACATTACCCTGTGTCTCTGCCAATTCCTGTTCCAGTTCTGAATCACTGTAAGGTAGGTTTAAAGGGTTATTTCCTGTAGCAAGGTCCTTGGACTGCTCACCTTCAAACTGCAGTTTTCTTTTGATTCTTTTCTTCTTGACAGAGGATAATTCTATGGTATCTCTTGGTGGTGAGATACCTTTCCTTTTCCTATGACTGCTTTTGGGAGTAATAGTCTTTCTGCCACTGGTCTTTTTAGTTTCAGCTTCTGGTGGTTTCTTTGTTTGGAATTCATTCTAGAAAAGAAATAAACCCCAATCAACCTGTTTCCTGTGCAAATCTTCCTTGACAAGAAGAGTAATAAGCCCTTTGTGAGATAATCTACTAGCAACCTTAGTAGGCTTGGCTTTAACTTGTCTAGCCATTTTAGTAAGGGTCTTGTGGAAATAGAAAGGTAGATTTATTGGTTCTCTGCCTGTAAAATGGTTAAGAAGTTTAAAGTGATAGAACATCACTCTGTTAAACCGCCCTTTGCAAGTAATATATACAAAGATTTCTTTTAACAAAGATTGCCATTGTGGTTGCAAGAAGGACATAGGGATATCCTTTTTCCAGATAAGATATTTGTGAATGGGCAATAGATATGATCTAAATTCAATGTTGGATGGCACTGTAGATTTAAACCAGTAGACTCCTGTCCGTGGAAGACCTGTAAACTCTGCTATAGAAGCTTCATCTATGATAAAATCTTCTTTCCCTATCTTGGCAGACCTTCCATCATATACAACTACAAAAGATTCATCTACTTGTTGATGAAAACTGGTCAGTTTTTCACAGTATGTGAATACCCCTGCTTGTTTAAAAAACTCTGCTACATCTGGGTGCGCCTCCAAGTACCAAACCCCATCCACCTCAGACCTCAAAACTGGCCCTGCTTTCGGCATTGGTCAATGTTGACTGTACCTGCGATTATGGGAAAATGAGCATCTAGAAAGGCAAAGATTGTATAATTTAGGAACACAGAGAGTATAACTCATGGAAGAGCCGGTGGGATAGGGTGACACAAAATTCGGATCACCAAGCTCAAACGCTAGCCAAGTTTCGGGCGACAAATTGACTAAGAGCATGCCAAAATTTTAGATTTTCGATGGTATATTCATTTAAATTTGGAACAAGATGGGTTTTGAACTTGCCTGATAAATTGACCTGGCTTAATTGACTTGAGAGCGATCGCTAGACTCTAATGGAACTTTGACAATCACCAAGGGAAACAGGATTAGGATCTCTAGAAACACGTTTAATTGATGAAATCGTGAACTCACGATTATCTCAGTAATCTCCGAAATTCAAAATGATAATGAATGAGGATTTAATGAGGGATTAATGGGATCATGATAGATCGTGTACTTGCGACTGGGAATGGGGGGAGGCTCCATGACAACATGCATGAATTTCAGTATCACCATCATGTCTAGATTTTGAAAAGACAAATGTGGCTGAAAGGACAACATGAGCTTCAAACTTTCGGATAGACACCATTAGAACGTGCATACCTTCCAACTTGACGAGATTTCAGCGGTTACGTTTTCATCATTGTGCCAACTTGACAGCTGGCTCGTGCGAAAGCACGGGCTTTCCATTTTTACTGTTGAAACACTTTCGATGGTTAACCAATGGTTAACCGCATTCTTGCTTTGACATCTTAACTGCTGGGAACAAAGGATTTCATTGGTTAATGAGCGCATTTCAGGCTCACCTAAACCACCGAAACCTGAGATTCTGACTTTTGCTTGACCAAACCAAATCCAAAATTTATTTTGGGATTATTTATAGAATACAGACTTTCTAACCTACTTACAAAAATTTAGGAATAAAATTTAGACCACAACCTATCACCTCAAAAGAAAAATTTCCACCAATTTATTTGAGGAGATAACACTCCTGATCACAAAATCTGGTCCTGTTTTGTAGAGGCAATCATCATGCCACATGTAATTTGCACTTAATTGAATTACTTTCTGTTTTTCTCTAGGAGACAATTTCTAAGGCATCTTCCCTGTCACAAGATAGTTAGCGACATCTGCATACCACAGAGTGAATGTAGAAATAGCAAATAAATTTTCATTAGGAAAGGTATCTTCTACTGGTGCATTATCTCCCAAGTGAATCATTCTGTTAAGGTCCTAACCCGCACATAGGTAGATCAATGTATTCAGATGTAATAAAGGTCAATATTAATAAGACCTTTCAATAAAATAGAATAAGGCGGATGTAAGAAGACCTAATAGAAGCTTCTGCTTCTAGAAGGATCT
>ML791238.1:567476-577788 GCA_009831015.1 Picea engelmannii
ATTGGGTTAGGGTTTTGGATGCCGCTGGCTCCTATATGTATATTGTATTGTAAACAATGTAACACAATTGTATGAATATAATATATGTTGGTTTTCCCGATTTGGGTTTCCAGGTGAAAAATCTCTGTGTAATGTTTGTATTTTCTATTGTATCTTTTCTGTTCTTTTCTGAATATCAGTTTGCAGTAGATATTGTACAAGGTTAGAATTTACACATTTCTGCCAGTTCTTTTTGCAGTTTATCCCTGTGATGTGTTGCATGATCGAAGTCTTCTACTAGGTTTGTATATCCATTTACATCCTATGGGATTTTTATCTTTAGGCAATTCTGTCAATTCCCAGGCTTTGTTTTTCATTATAGAGTCATATTCTTCCTCCATTCCTTTTCTCCACTCTTCATGTTCATTAGCTTCATTAAAACTCATGGGTTCTATGACATTTGAAATACTACTCATCAGGGCATAATCTTTATATTTTCCAGGTGGACGAACCTGTCGTGAAATATTCTCAATTGGTCGGTGACTTATTTTCCATTTTGTGAAGATTATTCTTTATTGTTGGATGTATCCATGTCATTGGATTCCTTTTCCTACTGTTTTTGTTGCTTCTACTCTTCAACTTCTTCTTTGACCTCTTCATCTTCAAGTAGACCATGCAATCCCTCATGACTGTTGCTTTCATTGCTTCCTTCAGTCTGCTCATGGAAAATTACATCTCTACTCACAAACACTTTGTGAGTAGATGGATCAAACAATTTATATGCTTTAAATTCTAAACAGTACCCTATAAAAATACATTTGATGGCTTTATCATCAAGCTTCTTCCCATTCTCCTTTAGAATATGTGCAAAAGCCTTACACCCAAATACCCTCAAATTATGGACTATTGGTTTAGAATCATACAAGGCTTCGAAAGGAGTTTTATGACCAAGACACCTTGTTGGACTTCTATTATTTAAATAAAAAATGGTGCTAATGGACTCAGCCCAAAATGTATTTGAGATATTCTTACCTTTCATCATACTTCATGCACACTCAACCAGAGTTATGTTTTTCCTTTCTGCAACTTCGTTATGCTATGGACTGTGTGGTACTATGAATTGTTGTATTATTCCATGATCTTTGCAATAATTCATGAGGTTCCCAATCTGTACTCTCCCCCTTGATCTGAGCAGAGGATTCTTATGGACTTTCATGTTTGCTTCTCCACCATGTTTTTAAATTCCTTAAAGTATTCAAAAACATCACTCTTTTTCCTAAGGAAGTACACCCATGTGTACCTTGTGCAATCATCAATAAACAACAATAAATAATAAGCACCTCCTAGCGACCTTGTCTGCATTGGTCCACAAACATCAATGTGCACAAGTTCTAATAGATTTATTTTTCTCCTATCGGAATTAGAGGGGAATTCATCTCTGTGCATTTTTCCTAATGCACAACCTTCACAAGAAGCATATTCATTCTTCAACATAGGGAGTCCTTCAAACATACTTTTTTTTTGTAATAACAACAAATCATGATAATTAATATGACCATACCTCTGGTGCCAAAGAGTTTCTGTAGGTATAGTTGCAGAAGTCAATGCTTGATCATTCTTGCTGATGACATCAACTTTGTACAGACCTCCAACTCTGACTCCTTAAGCAACGGTTTTGTAATGATCTTGCAAGTCCTTCACTATACAATGTGTCTTGAATAATTCAACCTTCCAATTCTGATCTGTAAGTGTGGACACAGAAATTGGGTTTTTCTTTATCTTAAGGACATACACAACATTGCAAATGTGTCTGACAGTACCATTTGGCAGTGTTACTGGAATATCTCCATATCCCTTGATTTGATAAGAACAATCATCTCCAAGATAAATATGGGCACCATTATGTGTTTCTTTGAAGTTTATATACCAATTCTTATTACATGTCATGTGAATTGAGGCTCCAGAATCCATAAACCATGCATAAACATCATCAGTTTCAGCAGACAGTGCAGCATTAGACACAAACAATCTGAGATCTTTTGAATCAAAATTTGGGTTTTCTTCTACAAAGTGTCCTGAATGTTTCTTATGTTTATGTCTAGCCTCATCACTTTTATTCTTATAACATTCTCTGGAAAGATGCCCAATCCTACCATAATAGAAAATTCTGAGGCTTTAAATTCGTGTGCCTCTCTTCTTCTTGCAACAATATACCTGTCAGTTTCTCAAAGGTAGGAGATTTCTCTCTCGCTGTAAGGCCTGTTATAAACATTTGATAGTCCTCTAGCATTCCATTTAGGGTAATTGTGACAAGATGAGTGTTTGACACTTTTTCTCCTATATCTCCCAATTTATCTTTCATGTCTTTAATTCGCCCAAGGAAAGTACTAACAGACTCATTTATATCCATTTTAATACTTCACAATTTAATCTTCAGAAAAAGAATATGATTTGTATTATTAGTCTCATACAAATCTTGAAGTACTTTTCAGGTTTCACTAGAATTCTTAGCATCTCTAATGTGTGGAATTATATTATCTTTCACAGACATTCGTAATAATACCTTGGCTTTGTTCTCCCGCTTATCCCAATCTTGGATTGTTTTCGTTGTCGCACATGCAACTGCATCGGGCTGCACTTCATATCCTTTTGAAATCATCCACACACCATAACCTTCCATCAAGGTCTGCATTTTGAATTTCCAATTGATGAAATTCGAGCCATGTAACTTATTAACTTCATTGAGATAAGTTTTTGCAAGTGGATTCGCCATCTCTGCAAACTCCTTCACACAACAAACTCACAACAAATTCAAAGTAGCAATTCAAACACAAGAACAATAACTTTACCAGGGCAACAATTATGGGAGATCGTGACACTCCTCTCCAAGGCAGGGAACCTTACCAGGGTAGAAAACTCCTCTCCAAAGCAATGATCAAACACAAACAAAATCGCAACAACAACAGCGATTTGGACAATCTAGATGAGCAACGATCTCCGGATCTGGGCAATATGGATGAGCAGCGATCTGGACAAGCAGTGATCTAGATGAGAACAACAAACTGGAAATCCACACAGGTGCACAATCTAGGTAGGGATCTTTGAGGCCCAACATTAGCGATCTCCTTTTTATTTCAGAAACAACAGATCGTTCAGTAGTTCTTTGTATCATTTGCAGTAGAGAAAGTAGCTACGGACAATGTCGACACGTCGAAATTGGACATTAAACTTAAGAACATACCATTTCCCTGGAGAAATTGGGTCTGGAAGCAACTTCTGGATTGGACGGGCTTCTTCATCTACATTGTAGAACGCTAGGATTTTATACTTATAAATATGAGAAAACAACACACAGGTGAGGCTACGCTCACTTCTCTATTGATTAATGAAGATTGATTACATTATTATATAGGAAACTAACCTACTTAGTCGGTGACATGCAAACCATAGATAAATGGAATTTTTATTCAGTGAAGTAGATTTCAACTATGCTAATGACTCTTGTAAACTGACTCTTGTAACTGGTGCTTACAATTGGTGCTTACTCCATTATTTCCAAGTCTTCCCCTTAATAGAGAATGGATTGACTTCTACACCTAACATCTCCCTAAACATCTCAAACTTAATCTTTCCAAGAGGATTAGTGAAAATATAAGCTGCATTTTCACTAGTATTACAATACATAAGAGCTATTTCATTTGACTGCAACTTTTCTCTGATAAAATGAAACTGAGCATCAACATGCTTTTTCCTTGCATGAAAAATCGCATTCTTCGCAAAATTGATTGAACTTTGATTATCACATTTGATCATCGTAGGTTTCTTTCATTATTCTCCAACATCTTGAAGAAGTCTTCTTAACCAAACAACTTCACAAGTTGCTACACACAAGGCTTTATATTCTACTTCAGTAGAAAACAAAGATACAGTAGGCTTCTTTTTACTGCTCCATGAAACAACCCCGAATCCAATGCCAAATGCATATCCAGTGGCTGATCTTTGATCATCTAGATTGCCAGCCCAATCAGAATCTGAATAACATGTCAACTCAACATCAGATGCATCAGTATATTTAATACCATAATCAAGTGTTCCTTTTATATACTTGAGTACTGCCTTTGCTGCATTCCAATGGCTTTCATGAGGTTTCACCATAAACTGACTTAACACACTCACAGAATATGCAATATCAGGTCTGGTTGTGGTGAGATAATTCAGAATACCCACCATATGTCTATACATAGTGCCATTCACCTCCTTCGAACCATCATCACAAGAAAGTTTCACATTTTGTTGCATGGGAACAGTAGAAGATTTACACTGATCCATTTTAAATCTCTTAAGTATTTCTCTGATATACTTGGTCTGACAAACAAAAGTTTGGCCTGCATTTCTCCAAACTTCAAGACCTAGGCAGTAATGTAACTCACCAAGATCTTTCATTTCAAAAACTTTTGACAACTTCTCCTTGATTTTATCAATTAATTTCTCTGCATTTCCTGTAATTATCAAATCATCAACATATAAGGAAATCAATACTATATACCCCTGCTCATCAAATTTGGTATACAAATTTGGATCACTATTGCTCCTCATAAAACCCTATTGAAGAAAGAAAGAGTCTATATTCTCATACCATGACCTAGGTGCCTGTTTTAGTCCATACAATGCTTTCTTTAACTTACACACTAAGTGTTCTTGCCCTTGTTCCAAAAACCCTTCAGGTTGAGTAAGGTAAACCTCTTCCTTAACTGACCATTCAAAAATGCAGATTTAACATCTAATTGGTGTAGCTTCCAATGGTACTTTGTAGCTAAAGCAATTAACATTCTGATAGTATTCAATTTAGCTACTGGTGCAAATGTTTCAGTATAATCAATACCTTATGTTTGTGAATACCCCTTTGCCACCATTCTAGCCTTATATTTATCTATACTACCATTTCATTTAAACTTGGGTTTGTATATCCATTTGCATCCAATGGGCTTCTTATGTTTAGGAAATTCAGTCAATTCCCAAGTATTGTTTTTCATTATAGATTCATATTCTTCCTCCATTGCATTTCTCCATTCATCATTTTCATTTGCTTCATCAAAACTCATGGGTTCTATGAAATTTGAAATGCTAATCATTAGGGCATAGTCTGTATACCTCTCAGGGAGTCGAACCTGTCGTGAAGATCTTCTCAACTGATTATCTTCCTCCCCACTTTGTGAAGATCTATCTTCACCTCTAGGTGAACTGTGACTGCTTGAATTGTTCATATCACTTAGTCCTTCTTGTTTTTGTTGTTGTTGTCGTTGTTGTTGTGGTTGTTTCTTTGGTGGCTGTTTTTGTTGCTCTTCTTTAACTCGTTCATCAAGAAGTCTATTCCATTCCTCATGACTGTTGTCGTCTTGATTTCCTGCTTCCTACTCATGGAAAAGTACATCTCTACTTGCAAATACTTTTTGAGTAGCAGGATCAAATAGTTTGTATGCTTTGAATTCAAAACAGTACCCAATGAAAATACATTTAATGGCTTTAGTATCCAATTTCTTCCTATTTTCCTTTGGAATATGAGCAAAATCCTTACACCCAAATACTTTCAAATTATGAACTGCAGGTTTGGAACCATACAAGGCTTCGAAAGGAGTAACATTATCAAGACACCTTGTTGGACTTCTATTCTTTAAATAAACTGCAGTATTTATGGCTTCAGCCCAAAAATCCTTCGAGAGATTCTTACCTTTCATCATACTGCGTGCACACTCTACCAGAGTTCTATTTTTTCTTTCAGTGACTTCGTTCTGCTATGGAGTGTGAGGTACTGTAAACTGTTGTACTATTCCATGATCTTTGCAATATCTGATGAAGTCCCCTGATTTATACTCTCCCCCTTGATTTGAATGAAGGATTTTGATGGATTTTCCTGTTTGTTTTCCACCATGGTTCTGAATTCCTTAAAATACTCGAAAACATCACTTTTTCTTCTAAGGAAGTAAACCCATGGGTATCTTGTGCAATCATCAATAAATAACAGAAAGTAAAATGCATCTCCTAAAGACCTAGTCTGCATAGGCCCGCAAACATCAGTATGCACAAGATCTAAAACATCTTTCCTTTTCCTATCAGGATTAGAGGGGAATTCATCTCTATGCATCTTTCCTAATGCACATCCATCACAAGCAACCTTCTCATTATTTAACATGGGAAGTCCTTCAACCATAGTCTTTTTTTGTAATAATAATAAATCAGGATGATTGATGTGGCCATACCTTTGATGCCAAAGAATCTTTGTTGGCATAGTTGCAAAATTCAGTGCATGATGTGCTTTGTTGGTAACATCAAGTTTGTATAGGCCTCCTACTCTGACTCCCATTGCAACAGTTTGGAAGTGGTCCAGCAGATCCTTCACTATGCAATAATTCTTGAAGAATTCAACCTTCAAGTTCTGATCTATAATGGTGGACACATAGATCAATTTTTTCTTTATTCCTGGCACATACACCACATTGCGAATGTGACGAATAGTACCATTCGACAATGTCACAGGAATGTCTCCATATCCCTTGATCTGATGAGCGTGGTCATCTCCAAGATATATGCTCACACCATTCTGTGTTTCTTTAAAATTAGCATACCAATTTTTATTACAAGTCATATGTATTGATGCTCCGGAATCCACAAACCAGGTATCAAAATCATCTGTTTCAGCAGATAAAGCAGCGTTAGACACAAACAACCTAAGATCCCGTGAGTCAAAATTCAGGGGTTCATCAATATCATCACTAGCAATAAATAATCTGAGATCTTGATTTAAATATTTTTCTGCATAATGACCTAAATGTGTTCTAGGTTTATTCCTATCCTCATTACTTTTCTTCTTATGACAGTCTTTAACAATATATCCAGGTCAACCACAATAAAAACAACTCTTTGACTCATTCCTATCAGATTGCATACCTTGATTTAGAGATTGTCTTCTCTGCGATGAACTACCTCTCTGCCATGAACCACCTCTCTGCCATGAACTTCCTCCTCTGCATATTTCTCCTGATCTCCCTCTCGTAGATCTCTTATTTGACCACAGTGCCAAATCTTTATTCTGAGGCTTCAGATTCTCGTGCCTCTCTTCCTCTTGCAGCAAAATACTTGTTAGTTCTTCGAATGTAGGAGGTTTCTCCCTTGTTGCGAGACCTGTTATGAACATATGATAATCTTCTAGCATACCATTTAAGGTAATAGTGACCAGATCAATGTTGGAAACAGTTTCCCCTATATTTACTAGCTTGTCTTTCACCTCTTTAATATAACCCAAAAATGAACTAACAGATTCATTTCCATCCATCTTAATACCTAGCAATTTAGTTTTCAGGAACAAAATGTGATTTGTGTTGCTAGTTTCATACAATGCTTTAAGTGTTGTCCATGTTGCAGTAGAAGTTGTATATCCTTGGTGATTCACTTGCAAAGACTAAATTGCAACTGACTCTTGTAACTGGCGCTTACAACTGGCACTTACTCCATTATTTCCAAGTTATATCAAACACCACACAAGTTTTACACTCATTTTCCACCACGATGTCTGCATACACCGAATTTTGGGACCACTTCACCTTCAACTTACACCCATCTTTCCCACCCACCTCAGTTGCTTGGACAAAATGACTGTAATGATTGGATATGTATTGGGAAAAGTGATATCAGTTTTAATGAAGCTAATGAACATACCAGCAACAATAGTGATACAATTGTCCTAGTGAAGCAATAGTAGCAGTCAGATAGTATACCAACAACAAATTGTCCCAGTGGGTTTCCCTCTAGCGATCCCTTACATATCTCACAACATTCAATCCACGCACCAGTCTTTTCCAGTCTTCACGTCGGGAAACAATAAGTCAACTCAACACTCAACACTTTCTGCGATCACCTTTGTGCATACATACCACATGAAGCAACAATATGGGCATGAACGATTTGGGCGTACTGGCAGTGATTTCTGCGATCTCTTGCAAGGCAAGCTCCTCTTGCTACGAGATTCCTAGGCCAGCAGTTGTTGCAGCAGTGATTGGATCTCCTCCATGCAGGCGAACTCTCCACGTTGTGGCTCCTACACCAGATTTCTTCACTCAGCCTCTGACTAGGATCTGATACCAACTTTTAGAATGGGAAAAACAATTAAACAAAATGAAACTAGTTGCTCTCAGGTGAGGCAGCACCTGGAGGCAGCCAAAGAAACACCACGTAGCTCTTCATTAATCAATGAGAAGTACAAGAATATATAGGTTGGTTGCCTCCAAGTGTTTCCTCACCTAAGAGCAGCTAATTTCATTCTGTTTAATTATTTTTCCCATTCTTCAAGTCTCACTACATCCATGCAGTTAAACGATGTGAAAACTATCAAATATTTTCTTATAAAACCCAAACAATATAGGCTTCTTTACATCTCATTATCATTGCACTAGTGGTGATGTTATAATGATTTTTCAAGAGAAAATATCCATGAAAGTGGATAATGATAAATTAATGTGACTTTTACACTTGAGGAATCCATTATTAATATGAGGAATATTTTTTTTAAATTTAAATGTTCATTATCCTCTTTATATATATATATATATATATATATATATATATATATATATATATATATATATATATATATATATATATATATATATAATTTAATTTAATTTGAATTAGAAAATTCATTACAAATATTTCACTTCATCTACATTTCAGTATTGAAGTTTTCATTAATAATAGTCAAATTTCAAATTAAATTTTAATGTATAATGCTTGATACGAATTATTCTCATCATTTTGATTAATTTGTTTTTATTTTGTATATAAAATAATGTAATTGATTAATTTGTTTTTATTTTGTATATAAAATAATGTAATTGATTAATTTGTTTTTATTTTGTATATAAAATAATGTAATTTGGAAAAGTGAAAACCACTAATAGATTTTTTAAAATAATATTCATAAAGTATATTGTAATGGGAAGAATTATTCAATTAAGCAATCAAATTAAATAATTATGCAATGAGATTAATGATAAGCTTTTATATTAAATAATTTTTTACTTTCTAAAAATTTCCTAAAAATATTTTTTTTTTCTTTTTATTTATTCATTTTTATTAAATAAATTATATTTGTACAATGAATGATACTGAGAAGAGTGTCATTTTTTCTTATCCCAAAGTTAAAAGTTTATTGATTTATGAATGTTTTCAAGTCTATATGAAGCTTTCCACCTTCTTATCAAAAAACACGTGTTCTTAACCATTAAACCCACTTACATGATATTAAATACATCATCATTTATTAATATAACAATTATTCTAACTCAAAAAATGCTTATTATTTGTCCTTTTGGGAACCCTTAATCAAGATTTGCATCAATCTCTTCGCTTTCTCTTCCATGCTCCCTGTGTACAAGGAAACAATATCTTTCCCATTTTTTGTAACTATTTCCCCATCTTTATCCGTTAATATCATCCACGGACTATTATAATCAATACAATCTAAGAGTCTCTTCATTCTGTCATTGTCATCTCTTTCATACATCTTTTTTTTCAAAGAAGTAAGGCGTGTCCAAAATCTTATAGCATCATGCTCCGATAGATTCAGCAAAGGGATCCCCTCCATCTTAGCTTGTGGCATGTCAGGATTTTTTAATGGACTATCCCAAACATAAATGGTATCTGTGAGCATTGATCTCTTTGTCTCTTTGAAATCAAATCCAGTAATATAAATGATGTAAATGTTATCAATGAACTCTATTAATACATTTCTTAAGAAACATGTAAACTCTTTCATGGAAATCCCTTTCTCAGAGCCATTTCCACCAAATAAGCATATCATTTTTTGTTGAAGCAATGCCTCTTTCACCTTTAAAAAAAGGAAAAACAAAAATTAATCTAAGAATAATAACAAATTCTCTATTCAACAATTTTAAATTTATCATTATTAAAGAAAATATAAAACAAAACAAACAAAATCTAAATACTAATATTTAATTTTTCAATCTTATTACAAAGCAATAAGATGGTTTACTAACCTTTAATTTATCATCTTCCAAAAACATTATAACAAAACAAAAAATGAGAAATTACTAACCTTCTGTGAGACGCTTTCGTGATTATGGAAAAGAAACTCTAAATTAGACATAGTCTCCATTTGAGACCATTCTTCCTCGTCCAATTCTTTAATTTTCTCCACAGTAAAAGGATAAGCTTTTACCCCCCACCTATCCAGCAAAGGCAGTACCGGTTTATAAGGTGTAAAAACTTTCCCATTGGGTTCTATAATGATAATTATACTCATATATATTATCTTAAGTCC
>ML791238.1:592819-618108 GCA_009831015.1 Picea engelmannii
TTTGTTGGGTTTTCTTCCCCTAGAGGGTTTCCCAGGATAAATGTTGTGTCTCTTGTGAATGTGTATTTCTCAGTGATCTTGTTCTTATTATGCTCTTATCTATTGAAATGCAAAGAACCATAATAATGGCATAAACATTAACAGTCCGGGATTGAAGGGAGAAATCATTGTCACTCCTCTCTCCCCTAAAATTGTACTGTGGTGTAGACCCAGTGCCTCAGAAGATTTTCCTACCCTGAGCTTTACCACCCCTCCTTATATTACTGTTGCTGCTACTACAGAAAGGGAAACCTCTACTTCCCCAAGCCTTGTATCTTTTTCTCCAAATCCCCTGCTATTTGTTTTTCCTCCCGGAAGCTCAGTTCCAGTCTCCCATGTTCGAACCCCTTCTCCTCCTGGTTCTCCTCCACCAATCATCCTTATGGCAGGTGCCAATCCTCCTAGAAATTATAATGGATGCCATAGTGGCTGCAAGATATGCTCCTCTAGTCCTACCTCAACCAATGAATTCTCTCCCTACTGGAGATTACTTAAAGTACATGCCCAAGTTCACTGAAGAAGAAGACATAACTGCCAAAGAGCACCTTGTTGCCTTCTACAGTTATGCAGATAATCCGAACATTGAAAACGAAGATGTCTGGATGAGAGTATTTGTCCAGAGCCTTGATGGTGAGGCTAGGAAATGGTTTAGAGGATTGACCCCTGGATCCATTGTTGGGATTGAGGCTCTAGATGATGTTTTCTTGAGGCAGTGGAGAGATAAAAAAGACTTTATGTATTATATCACAGAGTTTGGGTCACTAAAGAGAAAGGAGGGAGAATTTGTTTCTGACTTCTCCAAAATATTCAACAAAATGTACAATAAGATCCCTGTTGAGATAAATCCCACAGAAGCCTCTGCCAAAATTACTTATGTTAGTGTTTTTGACCCTAATTTCTGCCTCCTACTCAGAGAAAGAAGAGCTACTTCCTTGGCTCATATGCAAGATGCAGCCCTGGAAGTAGAATCCAATGTGTTGGCAGTTGACAGACTTAGGAATAAAGTTGATAGAGATAGAGGAAGGGGAAGGTTTAAGGCCTCAACCTCTAGTTCTTCTGCACCCCAGCCTCAAGTGGATGAATTAACCAAAATGGTGAAGTCCTTGTCTGTAGAAATGGAGAGGATGAAGTTTGAAGGGAAACAAGGTTATAAGAATGCACAAAATGTTGATAACAGAGGCAACTTCAGAAGACCAAATAACACCCCTTAGATACTTCCAAGAGAGCCTCGAAGCAGAGACAAGGATGATTATAAAATCCAAACTCCTTGTTTCAAGATAAATCTGTAAGTGCGGACACAAACCGATCTCTCTAGATCCACCTGGATCTAGAACAAAACAAGACAAAATACTACTCTTTCCCTAGACCTAGTCTACTGAGTGAACTAAGAGGTAAGGATAATGGACATACCTTATGAACGCTTTCCTTATATCTCTGTTGTTCCAAGCTTAGCTCCAATGCTCTCGTCCCGTTCAGAACACAACAGAACAAACCAATCGAAGCAAAGGTAAATTAATATATTCAATGACTAGTCTATACATATGATCAAGGAATTATGTAATAAAGTGATATCATCTTTATGGGAAAAGGACATATTACTGTATTGATTAATTGAAAGAGAAACTTACAACCTGAGCCTTGATGTCGTAGGTCTCCTTTCGATGGCTCCCAGCTCTGACACACACACTTACTCATGCATGAAGAAAGTCAACCACATATGATGACCTTGTTGTTGTCTCTTGCTACTGTAGCATCAGTCCTCCATACAGTCTTGCACTAATTCTCCAATCAATCTCTAACTAGTTCAACTTAACCCTTTCCATGAGAAATCTCCTCAATATATAGGAGAAGATAGATTAGTTACTAGGATAGGGAATGATCCCAAGATATCTGGAATGTCAGTACTTGATCAACCACTCGAATGCCAACTCACCCTTCTAGAAGATTCCCTTCTAGAAGGTTTGAGATTTTTATCTTTTTCCCCTTTACAAACATGTTCGCACCCTAACAATGAGCATAGTGCGAGAAGTTCACACCCCAGCTTAAAGCAGACTACGGGAATCAGGCATTCCCGCAGGGAAATATATAGTAGCCTGCGAACAGTCTTTAAAATATGATTTCTGGAAGAAGACAACTATAACTTTTCTCATGAAAGTGTCTTCAATGAAGAGCTTGATTTTCCATCATCATAACATGACCATGACATCATCACGATGACCAAAAATGTGGATAACACTCCTCTTCAAAATAACTTGGTTGTTGATGAAGAAAGGGAGGAAGAAGAGCTTGATCCTGAAATCCATTGTCTTGGAGACACCTCACCTTTTCCCCATTTAACTCAATATGCATATGAGGAGTCCCTTATGGACAGCCAAATAAATGAGCTAAGTAAGGGGGAGAAGGCCAATAGCAGTCTCAATAAATATAACCTCGGGTCAAAGAAGAAAGAAGGAAATCTTGATGTTCCTGATCGGCCTACCAGAGTAGAAAAGTCTGCCAAAGATGTAGCAGATGACAACAAAGGTAAGAAGATTCAAACCCCTTCACTAGTAGCTAAAAATATTGTCCCAGAAGTGAGAGAAATTCTGAAGCCCCCCTCCTCTTTCAACTTTGAGCATGAAATTCAGAAAATCAAAATCCTTGTACCCCTTTTAGAGTTGGTCAAGCATGAAGATTTTAAAAGAAGCCTCTCTAAATTGTTGTTGCCTGAAACCCCAAATAATCCCACAGACTCAATCAATCTGCAAGATGAAAAACTAGCAGTTATCTTAGGTCCCATGATAGAAGACAGAGATGATTCATCCCCTCCCTTCTATACATCCCTAAATATACATTATAAGGTACTGCATAACTATCTGATGGACTCAGGGGCATCTCATAATCTCATGCCCAAAATTGTCATGGAAGAACTCAAATTAGAAATCACAAAAGCTTATCATGATTTGTATTCTTTTGATTCGAGGAGAGTGCAATGTCTTGGGGTCATCAAAGATTTGGTTGTAACCTTATTTCAGTTGCCCATGAAAAGTGTGGTCATGGACATCGTGGTGGCTGATAGCCCTCCCAAGTTCGGCATGTTTTTGTCAAGATCTTGGATAAAAAGACTTGGGGGAACACTGCAAATGGACCTCACATATGCTACCATTCCTGTGTTTAGAGGGGATCATATAAGACTATACGGAGAATCTCAATTGGCCTACAGTATCAACGATGAAGCAGACTCCACCAATCATCCTATATTTTTCCTAGATACTGATTTGGGATCTAGATTATTACAACTCATCGATGCCCTTGAGACCCCTCTTGAGATCAGAAAGTCCATTACTCTCTGTGGAGATTCTCCTCTGATTACCTTTGTTTGGAAAATGTTCTTTGATGGAGCTTCTTCTAGATAAGGTGTTGGTGCTGGAGTGGTCCTTGTTTCCCCTGCTCAGGAAACTATATTTCTATCCTACAAGTTAGAATTTGAAACTACCAATAATGTGGCAGAATATGAAGCCCTTGTTCTGGGTTTGAGGGATGCAAAGGACATGGGGATTGAAGAGATATCAGTGTTTGGAGATGCTGAGTTGATTTTCCAGCAGATCAGAAACATCTATCAGGCCAAACACCCTCGGCTCAGAAGTTGCAGAAATGAAGTATGGGACCTCATTGACAGTTTTTTCTCGCTTTCAACATTTCATTTATTCCAAGAGAAGAGAATGTCATGGCCGACTCTTTGGCTATATCAGCTAGCAATTTCACAGTTCCTCTACCACCCAAGATCAGGTGCGATATGGAAGTAAAATACAGGCCCTCTATACCTAACAATGTCAAGCATTGGAAGGTGTTCGAGTATGATCTTGAAATCAAAATGTTCCTAGAGGCTGTTGGTGAGTTTTCTACGTTACACATTGATCAAGATCCTGACTCTGAAATAGATCCCCATCCTGATGTTTTTCTGAAAAAAAAAATGATGATCATCACATTGTCCATCTACCCAACAATCACATCCCAAAGGGACTAGTTCCTTTGGAAAGATTATTTGACAGAAATGATGTGGCAGTAAAGGGTAAAGTCTCAAATGAGGACCTTGACATAGCTGAGTGCAATATTGGTACATAGAAGGATCCAAAATTTGTCAAGTTGTCAAGTAGTTTGTCAAGGGAGCAAAGGGCCGAGTATACTGAGTTATTAAAAGAATTTGTTGATGTGTTTGCCTAGACCTATGAAGACCTCAGAACATATGACACGATTGTCATTGAGCACAAGATCCCATTGAAGGAGGAAGCCAAACCTTTTAGACAGAAATTAAGACAAATAAATCCTATGTTGCTTCCTGTTATGGAGAAAGAAGTAAAGAAGTTGTTGGATGCCTAAATCATTGTCCCCCTGATATAGTCTGAATGGGTGGAAAACCTGATCCCAGTGAGGAAGAAGAGTGGAGAAATCAGACTTTGTGTCGATTTCAGAAACCTGAACAGGAGCTCAAAGAAGGACAACTACCTCTTGCCAAAGATGGAACACATATTGCAGAGGGTAACAGGTGCATCCAAAATTTCCATGATTAAATGATTTTCTGGCTATAATCAGATCTCTGTCCTACTTGAGGACAAAGAAAATACAACCTTCACCACTCCTTGGGGCACATTCATGTATGCCAAAATTCCCTTTGGATTCATGAACGTAGGAGCAACCTTCCAGCGAGCCATGGACATCGCCTTCATTGGAGAAAAGGATAAATTTATGGTCATCTATCTGGATGACATAATAATCTTCTCCGGATATGATAAAGAACATTGTTGTCATCTGAGAAAGTTCTTCTTGAAATGTAGAAGGTTTGGTCTTTCCCTAAATCCAAAGAAATATTTATTTTCCATGAAGGAGGGGAAATTACTGGGGCATATAGTATTTGTTGAGGGAGTAAGAATTGATCCTAGCAGGGTGGAATCAATCCAAACCCTGTCACTCTTGAGATCCAGGAAAGAAGTCCATTCTTTCCTGGGCAAAATTAATTTTCTATGAAGATTTGTTTCAAATTTTGTTGAATTGGTGAAGCATATCACAGCCATGTTGAGGAAGGGGAATGAAGTAAAATGGATTGTTGAGCCCAGAGAATCCTTTAACCAAATCAAAAAAGCTCTGACTGAGGCATCTGTGTTGATCAGTCCTGATTACTCTAAAGATTTTTTGACTTTTTCCTTTACTTCCTTTGATACAGTGGCAGTTGTTTTATTGCATAAAAATGTTGAAGGGCTAGAGCGACCTATTTCCTTTTTCAACAGGGCATTGAGGGATGTAGAGGTCAAATATGACATCATGGAGAAATAGGCCTATGCCTTGGTGAAATCTCTCAAATCCTTTAGAGTCTATGTTCTTCATTCAAAGATCATTGCATATGTTCCTTCAACCTCCGTGAAGGATATTCTCATGCAGCCTAACATAGACGGGAGAAGGAGCAAGTGGATTGCACAAATCTTTGAATTTGATCTAGAAATAAAACCCACCAAACTAGTTAAAGGCCAAGGTTTTGCCAAATTGTTGTCTGAATCTAATTGTAAATATCTGGGGGTTAACTTCATCAACACTCGCTCAGAAGATCAGCAGGCTCAGTTGCCTGATAACAGTCCTCAGGACAACACTCCATTGACAGAATGCACCTGGTATAAAGACATTATATATTTTTTGCAAGAGTTAAGACCCTCTGATGGTATGGGAAAAAGAAAGGAAAGATATTTAAAGCTCAAAGCAATCAGGTATTTCCTTATTGACCAGGTCTTGTATTGGAAAGACCCTCTGGGTGTGCTTCTGAGATGTCTAGACCCATAGGAGGCCCAAAAGATTATGTTCAATTTTCATGACAGCCTATGTGGGGGACATCATTTCTGGAGAACCACAGTCTATAAAATTCTCAGGGTTGGGTACTAATGGCCTACTCTATTCACTGATGTCTGTGAAAAAATCAGGGCTTTCATCAAATGTCAGAAATTCTCTGGGAAGCAGCAGCTCAAATCTCTACCATCGAAGCCTATGGTAGCTTCAGGGCCCTTTCAACAGTGGGGCTTGGACTTTATTGGGGAGATTCACCCTCCTTCAAGTGGTCAGCACAGGTGGATATTAATTGCAACGGACTATTTCACCAAATGGATAGAATCTATCCCCACAAGGAGTGCCTCTCACAAGGTGATCATTGGTTTTCTTGAAGACATTATGGCGAAGTTTAGTTGTCCAAACAAAATCATCACTGATAATGCTGCATCCTTCAAGATGAACCATTGATAAGGTTTTGTGAGCAATTCAAAATTGCACTGATTCACTCTACCCCCTATTATCCCCAAGGCAATGGATTAGCAGAGTCCTCTAACAAAATCTTGATAAACATCATCAAAAGAATTTTGGAGGACAACAAGAAAGCCTGGGACTCAAAGCTCAAATTTTCTCTATGGACTGATCGAGTGACAACAAAGAGGTCCCTGGGCATCTCTCCTTTCCAACTTGTATATGGGACTGAAGCAGTTTTTCCTTCTCAGCTTACCCTTCCTGTAGTGAAATTCTTCCAAGACTGCCACGGAGAACCTGACGATATGATTAGAAGAATTCATCAACTGGTAGAAGTCTAGCAGATTAGAGAGCAGGTGATGGATGGAGTCCATGACCATTAGCAGAAAATCAAGTGAGACTTTGACAGGAAAAGCAGTAAGAAGGATTTCCAGCTAGAAGACCTAGTACTCAAATGGGATGCGCCCAGACAGGACAAGGGAAAGCATGGTAAATTTGAAGCCCTTTCGATAGGTCCCTTAAATATTTCTGAGGCATTTCCAAACAACACTTATAGATTGCATAATTTGGAGGGCGATGAAGTTTTTGGTGGTTCTGTGAATGGGCATTTTTTGAAAAAGTTCTTCATTTGAGCCATGAGTGGCTCATGTGTCTTTGTAAATATTGTCTTTTCTTTTCTTTTTTTTTCATAAGTGACTCCACAACCCAACAGTAAGGCGAATGAAGCTATGACTTCTTGGCATCTCACAGGGAGTAGGCCATCCCCCATGGAGCCTTATGTTATCACATTATTTTTATTATTCCAAGGCGCAGGCGACAACCGTCAATGCTCAAAGTAGGCCAAGGAAATTACAATGGCGATTTTTTCCCTTGCACAGGTTCAATGAAGCACTGCATCTAAACGCAATTGGAAGGGCTCCAAAGTTAGTGGGCGGAAAAAAGTTTGGCGGAGGCACCAAAATTGGTTGATGCATCTAGATCTCACCTCTCCCCCAGATCGACAGTCGTTGAGATTATTGGGGCCGCAACATGCGCAGACGTTAAAATCTGAAGGGCAGGCCAAGATTGAAACCAAGGTTTTGCATAGATGCGACGTGTTAGTCAGAGATGCATATTGGGCCCAAAAGCGGTGAAGAGTCAAACCACTCTTTTCAACCCCAATATGTGCATGTGTGTATAACGCCCTATCTTAGGTTGACAAGTGGCCGCCCCACATATGTCTCGTCGGCACCTGTCCTCCACTCACCATCCCGCCTGTCACATCTCCCCTTCTCATCTCTCGCCACCTATACCACTTTGCTCCACATCACCTCCATCCCATCACACCTTAGCTCCCGCTTGTGTGACCCCCACGCTATCCTTAGTCTCCTCTTCCCATCCACGACCGCTCACCTAGCCATCTCTCGTCCGCTGTCAGGCCTCCCCACAAGCCTCCGACATAAATCCAGGTGGAAGAATGCAGAGGCCACCAAGTTTCACAGGTGCAGTGCTCACTCAGGCCTTCTCGATCTCGATGAAGCATTTATTGAGGTTGGTTGGTGGTGGTTGAACATCGTTTCCACCATAAATGGAAATCTCGAGAAAGGACTGTCAGAAAGTCGACTCAGCTGGATAACATTCCTGAAACATGATTGCGTCTGACAGAGCTCGCTTCCGACAGGAGACTGCATGCACAGTCTAATAGGAAGCATGCAAATGTAATTTCTTCAATGCAGAGACTTGAGCACGTCTCTGGGGTTTTGCTCTGAGTATATAGGAGTCTTCCTCATATTTTGTTAGTGTCGATGGTTGAGCTATGCTCCCAATTTGTAAAGTTTTAATGAGGCCTCTGGTTCTCTGGTTATGTATTACCATTTGAGACTTCTTGTTTAATGACAGTCAGCTTTATTTTCATCTCTTTTGCTTCTGATACTAAAGACTCAGGCATGGATGATCCAGTCGAGTTGTTGTGATTGTATTGTAATGTATGTTTGATTGCAATATTGTTATGGTGTTTTTACTTTCTTGAAGTTTTGGATTCAAGAGGATCTTGTATTTGAATCTTTTCTGTTATAACCCTAATTTGCACCAGACATGCTTACCTGGCATCAGGCCATCTCATATTCCTTCTTTTCCAAGCCACTACTGAACAACTCTTCTTAAAAAAACCCTTTTTATATGCACACGTGCCCTGCTTCACTACAGCCCGCGTGTACACTCTAGCTGACCCACTACAGCACGCGTGTACACACTAGCTGACTCACTATAGCCTGCGTGTACCTACAAAAGCACGAAAAATGGAAAGTTGTTGATGGAACACAAAGTTTTGGGTAAGTTAACTAAACCTTTCGACCATGCATAACCGGTCACTTGACCAAATACCTAGTCCTTTCTAGCCTATAAAAGAAGGGGTAGGGGTCCCATTTGAAAGGAGGAAAATCATAGTAAAGAAACTCTACCCGATTTAGTATTCCCCTTGCCTCAACCTTTTGCAACTATAGTGTGAAGAAGAAGCATATACAGAAGTGGTTGGAGCACAGTTGAAGAGGAGCCCAGGACCAGATTCGAGGAGCAGTGATCGATCTCACTATTGTAAGGTATTCTTGTGAGATTAATAAAAGAAGTACTTTTCTCGTCCCGCCATATGAGGTTTTCATTGTTTGAATATTGATTATATGTTGATTAAATCTCTAACCCATTAGTTCATAGATCAATTGCATGTGGAGTTCTTTGTTTGTCTTTTTTGAATGCAGGTCAACATTGGGAGGAGAGTTGCAGTCAAAGAGCGACCAAGCATGAAAATGGATCGACATCAAACACGAAAATAAGGTACGTCAACTTGATCTTTTTAACCTTGTATTTGCATATGAATAATGGGGTTTAGGCATGGGATGATGGTAAAAAGTAGGAAGTTTTAGTTCATTTCTGCATGCATGATAAAACCCTTAGTGCTAGTCCGTAGGAGGGATTTCCCACCCACAACAGAATTGGCAACCGTACTGGGGATTCTCTAGGGTTTTCTGGGGGTTCTTTTTGGGTATTTTTAAATTGGTTTCATTACCTTTTTTCTAAGTTTCTACAAGAGTCTGAGCTAGTAGGGATTCTAGTATTCCATACCAGTACTCCCTGCTTTCTTTGCTTGGTTGCATTTTCTTTTACGGAAGTCACAGAGGTAAACACGGCATGTATAAGGCCTGCATGCGTGTACCCGCACCCTACCTTCACACAACCCATGTGCACACACTAGCTGATGAAGTGTCAGTCGTGTGTGTGAGTTCATAATTGTTTTTTAGAGAGGCAGTCATCCTCTCCCCTGTCAGAAGTGATCCTTCTCAGGGGTTTCCTGGATCTCATTCTGGTCTCTATTTTTGCAGTTTGTAGCTTAGGTACCACCTTAGATTGGCTTTGTTTTATGAAATTTTCCTTGAATTGTTTTTTCTTTTCTGTCAAAGTAAGTTTCTGAGTCTTCAAGGGACTCTGGTTCTCAATACCAGTAGTCTCTGCCAGTGTTTGATTTCTTGTTTTTTCATTTTTGAAGAATTGCAAAGGTACATGCGGCCTGTATAAGGCCTGCATGCGTGTACATGTGCTCTGACCTTACAGATCTCGCATGCACACACTGGCTGTTGAACTGTCAGCAGCATGCCTGTTGAGAAAATTTTTGTTTAAGGAGAGGCAGTCATCCTCTTCCTTATCAAGAGTTATACCTCTCAGGGATTTCCTTGATTTAGTCTTGGTCTATGTCATAGCAGTCAGAAACTTAGGTCTAATTACAACAATAGCTTTCTTTTCCATTAAAAAGTTTTCCTCAATTTTTTCTTTCATAGGGTTTTTAGACAAGTGTGAGATTATGCTTTAATCAGCTTGTGTGTTATTGTCAGTAACTCTTTGCGATCTACGCTCAGGCCAGAAGTTTTCTTGGTCTTTACTTGTTGTCATTTTTCCTTTTTGCTTTGTGAGCATTAAATAAATAAAAAATCTTTTATTTCTTGGTTTGGTTAAGTAGTTGTTGGTTTGCATTAATAACCAGGAAAAAGTTTTACTTTCATAAGTTTTTGGTTGTTTACTTAGGACAATAAGTAGCTCGTAGTCGAGCGAAATCATGTTTTGAGTTTGTTTTTCAAAGATCTTAGAAAAAATTTAGTTTGAAAAGTTGGTTAAAGAATTTAAAAATGCAATTTGAATTTGTCAAGAAGAAGTTATTTTCTTTCCAGCTTTTGTTCATCTTCTCTTTCGTCTCTCAAAAAATCACTATGATGCCGATGCCCTCAACCCGCAGGTCGAAAGGTCCCCATCAGCACAGGATCTTTCCTTCTTCACAGCCCGAAGAATTCTAATGCTCTTCTATTTCCCTATCGGGAAATCTGCACCCACAACAATCCTCGTGGGATCCCCCTCTTTACAATCGGGAGATCGAACTTCGCGACCTCATGAGGTCAGTGGTAGAGCGTTCGGTTCTCGAATCCCCGAAACCCGAAACCAGTCAACGCTGACCTTTCCTTAACCTTGTCGGGATTTTTCTTATCGTGATTTCGGCACTGGCGATGTTGAGTAACTTGCTTTACCGACCCCCGAATCTCGATATGTCGAAACTCCGACGCACTCACGAGTTGACCTTTCAACTCTTTCACTTCATCGACATTTCGGAGTTTGCAATATCACGAATCCTAATGCATATGTTTTGGGACTTCTCGCCACAAAACCCCGAAATGGTGTGCCACCTGTCCACTCGCCGACTCCGATGGCCCCACACAGTTTCTTTGGCTGTCGGGATATCACGTATCGTGATTTTGCGATTCCTGTTGTGATGTTCATGGGACTTCCACCCACGAAACCCTTATATGACCAACCCCGAGTAAATCCGACGGTCCTTGTGACTCGGATCTATGATCCTGCCCCTCTTGAGATTTGAACCTCTTGGAAATACCCACCGTATCTCCCCTGTTCCTCTGCTAGATCTGACGGCTCACGGAAATTCGTGGATCCTCCTCGGAGAATACCGACCGTCCATCTTTGCTTGGTGATTTCAATGAATGACCAAGTGTTCCTCCGCAGAACTTGTCCTCCACGCGCAAACTTACAACGCCTTCTTACAACTTCGAGTCACATCTTCCCTGCACTACCCTTCAACAATTTCAAAGGCCTTATCCTTCCTGATCTTCCTACAACTCCGCGTCTTAGAAAAGACTCCTTGCGGAAACCTTCAAACACTACAAGTACTTGAATCCTTTCGACCTTGCGCACCCCTACAACAACATTCCTTCAACACTTGCTCAGGTTCGCAACCCTGAGGCTTCGCTCAGCCTGCGCACTCCTTGCACAGCTCCTGTGCCCAACTGCACTTCTGCGGAAATGAGAACAAAAGCTACCCTATCTGAACCCTCTGTCAACTCACTCCTTGCGGACACTTTGACTGCACTCCTTGCAGGAACTCTTGCTCAGATAGAGAAACAATTGAAACTCATTCCTACTTCCTTTTAGACTTCAACTCAAACATGAAATCATATACACAGCATATAAAGCAAATGTATAATTGGAAGCAAACATTCATGAGCATATCATTCACATCAATACACAGAGAACAGACACAAAACCATGAATTTGAATCAACCTCTTCTATTAATTCAAATATCTGTACATGGGTGTTCTTACACAACTCTCTGCATGCTCTTGCTCCAATTCAATAATGTTACAATACACAATGAGGGTGTCTATATCCTGTTTCCCTCTTGCACTCTAAAATAGTCTAATCTAGAATTAAATTCTATCTACCTACATTAACTACTTTAAATGCCTCCTACCTACTAAGGATGAGAGCTAAAGGCTCAAGGTCTGTTTACATCATACAAGTGTGCCTCTTCTTAATGGCTTCATTTAAGATTTGCGCAACAACTTCAAGGAAATTTTCAAAATTTGTGTTGGCGCTTGTCCAGCTGTCCTTCACTTCCGCGTTGGCTCGCTTGATGTGGGTGATGCTCCTGCATCACACTAGTTTCACTTTCATAACCTTTGACTTAAGACAAACCACAAAAATTAACGATTAATTAAAATCAACTAGACTTTATGTTTGTAGGGTCCATCAACTAGTCTAGGCTAGAGCCTTGATTTAGGTTGGAGAGGAAACTCTTCAAGGATGCAAAACATACATAAGAGTCTGTGCTAGGGAGTGTTAAAAGTCCAGTATCATGAAATTTATCCAGGACCCCCCTCTAACATAGGGGATAAACATGAGGTCGCGTCCAGAAAGGTAGTGGAGATAACCCCTCCAAAGCCAGACCAAGCATAGTGGGGAACGCATATAGAGGGCTTGTCTTGGGATTCCGTTGATTGCATTTTCCATGGAGCTTCGTGGGTCTTGAATCCATTCGAGGTCTTCAGTTGTCTTCTGGACCACTTTCTTTCGATACCCTTGATAGGTTTCGGGCTTGATACCCTGCTCATTGCGGTCCATCCGACTGTTGACTGTACGTGCCTAGTGACTGTTCACGCGCTGGCAACCTAGTTGCCATTATTTTAGGGACTTACACAGGTGACTGCGGGGGTATACCGCGGTACCTAGGACAGACATCAAACCACGCTTTGCAGAGTATACCCAGAGGGTGCTTTCATATTCGAGTTGCACTTGCACCGGTAAGTTGCTCTAGTGTTGGTTGTTGTAACTGTTCTTCCAACTAGTTAGTCATTTGCTTGATTTTCCTTTAGGAGTTTTTCTAGTGTGTGCTCTGTGCTCCCTAGTTTTCCATAGTGAGTTAGTCAGTCATGGCTGTGGGTCTCTGACCTAGGGTGGTAGATGGCCCGCTCCGTCGGTCGTGAGGAATTTTCGGTCTTCCGCTTAGAAACATGGAGCCACCTCTTTATAGGCGTTGTTTTGATAACACTAGTTCTTCAGAGTCAATGTGTGAGACTTTTACGGACTTGAACAATCCCGCAAGGGGAGAACATGTGCATAAGATATTCATGGATAAAGTTCTTGACAATACCAACCAAGGAACCCCTTCGCAAGGGGGTTCTTGTGCTTTTCCTTTCCTTGGAAACATTGGAGTCCCTTTGATGGCCACTTTGTACATTCCTGGGTTGAATGTGGGATTATCGGTTTGGTTGGGTACCATTCCAAATGTCCCAAATACTCGGATGATCCCACTCCTCTTTTGAGGGGTGAGGTGCTTTTAGACGATGTAGTCTCTCAACCTATGCAACCATTGGTTGAGAAAGTGGTCACGTCGATGCAGTCATCGACTGATCCCACTCCTCTTTTGAGGGGTGAGGTGCCTTTAGACCATGTAGTCTCTCAGCCTATGCAGCCATTGGTTGAGAAAATGGTCACGTCGACGCAGTATTCAGATGATCCCAATCCTCTCTTGGGGAGTGAAGTGTCTACCGACTATGTTTTTAGTGTTTCCAGTTCAATACTTGCAGAACAAGGGGGCATTCCGCTCGTTCCGAGTACACCCCCTCCAAGCCCTAGGATGGTTTCCTTCAATTGGAATGATCTTGTTGAGCCTCATCTTCATTCTTATGCACCTTTTCAAATAAGGGTTGAAGTTAATTCAACAAACATTTATCGATGTCTTGTGGATGAAGGAGCTTCCGCAAGTATTTTATCCTCCTCGGTTTGGAAAGTCTTGGGATCTCCCGAGCTTGTGTCTTCTTCACATGAGCTGTTGGATTTTGATAGACTTCCTAGTGAATATTTGGGGGTTCTTCCTCAGTTACCTATATCTTTAGGTGGGAAGACTGTCCTTGTTGTGTTATAGTGGTGCATGGCCCGTTAGATTTCAATATGCTTCTCAGGCGTGATTATGTATGTGCTATGAATGTTGTGGTGTCTACGCTCTTTCGAGTGATGCATTTACCTCACAATGGAAGCATTGTCACTATCGACCAGCTGGAATTTGATAATCACCATCCCAATTCAACATTATTTCAAACTACCCCTTTATATGTTCCTAGCGTTCGTGTAGACTCTACCCCGCCACGGGTTAATTATGTGGCATCTTATCCTTGATGCTCAATTGCTTCTGAGCAGGAACCTGTGCAATCATGTTTGTCTTCTTGAGACTTGGTCTCAACAATTAATCCTTTGTTTTACCCAGTGGGGGTATGGGAGCCCTTATTTCCCCCTCTTGGTCCAAGTAATCTTGAGTCTCCTTCTGAGTCTGATCTCGTTGTTTGTAGATCCTCAAGCCCTCGTGCTTGTGATTCTTCGTTGATAGACTCAACCAGTCCTGGAAAGAGCCTCCATCGTCATATGGAATATGGTCAGTTTACTTCACCCTTTGGGACTGTCGACCCTCGCTTGCATGATTTCTCGGATTTTGAATTGCCTTCAGATGAGGCTATCCTTGAAGACATAACTATCGATTCTATAGTGTGGGAGGACTTACACTGTGGTTTGTGTTTTCTTCCCTTATGGGAGACTTCTCAAGTTGACTATCGAAGAGACTCTTGGTCTGAGCCTAGAAGTAGGCTCTACCCGAACCAGTTTCATATATGAGTCATATCCCTCTACGGGTCTTCTTTTAAGCCCTTTTTAGACCCTCTAAACATGAAAAGATTGTCGAGCGATCTTGTTGACCTTCACACTCACTAAACTGAAATTTGAAGTCACATCTGTCCGGCGATAGTTTACCCTTTTTTTGGTCTAGATGGTCAACTGTACGAACAAAGGTATACTCTAGAGGCCTCGGTTCTCTAGAAGAGTATTCTCAGGTATAATTTTAATCCTTTTCGGGCCTGAGGGAGTAAATCTATGAAAAAGATACCCCCACGGAGTCCATAGTTAAGCTCTTTTCAGACTCCCTAAAATTGAAAAGATCGTCGAGTGACTTTATTCCATCACACTCGTTGAAATGGTCCAGAAGAACATTCCTGACAGAATCCATAGTTAAGCTTTTTTTCAGAATCCTTAAAAATGAAAAAATTGCCGAGTGATCTTGTCTTTATCACACTCGTTAAAATGGTTTTGAATAGATGTCTTTTCGGTGCTAATTTACTCCTTTTTCGAACCAACTAGACTACCTTCGAAAAAGGTACCCCAATGGAGTCTCCTTTTACGCTTTTTCAGACTCTCTAGATATGAAAAACTGTCGAGCTTACCTTCTTCGGGCTCGTTAAAATCACATCGAAGGACGTTACCATTGTGTGTCTTATTAATCGCATTTGCATACCTGCACCTTTGGCCTAATGATGGCTCCATGTTGCTCTCAACTGAACCATCTGAAACATGCCTTATACGCAAGCCCTGTACCACTTTTCCTCTGCGTCTTGACACCTTGGTCCATGGATGATTTTTTCCCAAGTTTCCTTTTCTCGCATATGTCCCTTTGCTCTAAGCATCCATTTGTTCCTTGCGCTTGGAACTAGTATGTCTGCGACACTCGATCCTCCTTTGTAACGTAGCATTCTTTCATTCTTTTTCAAAAAAAAAAAGACAAAAAAAATCAAATATACCCCAAAAAGAGAAAGGGAAAAGTATTTTCTTTTATGACAACACAATGAGTCGCCCTTGGATAAAGCACATCCTTTCGTTTTTTCATCAAGCCCTGGGATTTAATATGACCTTAGGAAGTTGTTCTCGCTACATAGAGCTGTGTCCTCCTCCGTTTGGTTATTCTTCCAAACATATGGAGAGTTTGTGTTGCCTCCTGCATCGTGAACTTATGTCAATGCCATGCTTCCCGAGTCTCATCATTTGTCGTGCTATTATCCAAGGAAAGTTTTTACCACGCCTGAGTCGGCCCCTCTATAGTTTGTCTCTTTCCCTCATGCCCGGCCATCCCGAAAGTCCAATCAAGTCTTTGTTTGAAATCAATGAAGCCTTCAGTCTGATCATCAATATCCTCTAGTCCATGCCCGACGAGCCATCAAAGACCTCTAGGTAGTGAATTAGTACACTCATATTACACTCCTACCCAAGTTTTGAAGATTTTGAAGTTGTTTCTCGAGCTCTGAAGACCTCATCTCCCACCATCAGGCCTTATCAGCTTCTAGAAGATGGATACTATACATGTATATCTTTTTGATTTCGAGATGTAGATACGCTGTGTATTTCTCACGGCTACACTTTAGATAGTTATATGACATGGATCTGTAGTGTATTTGATTGGAATCCATGATTTTATTTCATCCCAAGCATGGGTATGCCCGCCTCGGTGAGAAAATTGTTATTTTGCAGATGGTACCTTCCGAATTCTGGTCCCTGGGCTCACTGGTTTGGTACATTGATGAAGATTGATAATGTATTTCGGCCATCAAATGCTCTTCTGACCTCACACATTAGGGGGCATCTGTTATAATCCTAATTTGCACCAGACATGCTTACCTGGCATCAAGCCATCTCATATTCCTTCTTTGCCAAGCCACTACTGAACAACTCTTCTTAAAAACACCATTTTTATATGCACATGTGCCCTGCTTTACTACAGCCTATGTGTACACTCTAGCTGACCCACTACAACACATGTGTACACGCTAGCTGACTCTCTACAACCTGCGTGTACCTACAAAAGAATGAAAAATGGAAATTTGTTGATGGAACACACAGTTTTGGGTAAGTTAACTAAACCTTTCGACCATGCATAGCCGGTCACTCGACCAAATACCTAGCCCTTTCTAGCCTATAAAAGAAGGGGTAGGGGTCCCATTTGAAAGGAGGAAAATCATAGTAAAGAAACTCTACCCGATTTAGTATTCCCCTTGCCTCAACCTTTTGCAAGGATTGTGTGAGGAAGAAGCATATACAGAAGCAGTTGGAGCACAGTTGAAGAGGAGCCCAGGACCACATTCGAGGAGCGGTCGATCTCACTATTGTAAGGTATTCTTGTGAGATTAATAAAAGAAGTACTTTTCTCATCCCCCATATGAGGTTTTCATTGTTTGAATATTGATTATATGTTGATTAAATCTCTAACCCATTAGTTCATAGATCAAATGCATGCGGAGTTCTTTGTTTGTCTTTTGTGAATGCAGGTCAACATTGGGAGGAGAGTTGCAGTCAAAGAGCGACCAAGTGTGAAAATGGATCGACATCAAACACGAAAATAAGGTACGTCAAATTGATCTTTTTAACCTTGTATTTGTATATGAATAATGGGGTTTAGGCATGGGATGATGGTAAAAAGTAGGAAGCTTTAGGTCATTTCTACATGCATGATAAAACCCTTAGTGCTAGTCCGTAGTAGGGATTTCCCACCCACAACATTTTCCTCCATAGACTGTTGGAAGACCGGATGTCCATAGCAGACCTCCTCACTCTCCTCAAGTTCTTCCCCTACTCGCCCTTACTACAGCTTACTAACTGAAGTTAGATCAAGACCTCACCTGCTCATGCATACCAACCCAGTTTTCTGAGTTAAAGCGATATTGTCCCGAGTCTGCATCCATTAGACCCCCTTAAAATTAATTGTGACATAAAAATTGATGGGTACTGGGCTTACCTCTGCTGCAATCCAGAGGTGACTTCTAGTGCTAACACCTCTCTCATCACGATGCATGTATAATGTCATCTAGTCTTTTATGGCATGCTAGATTTGGCCATATTAGTTATGATAGTATTTTTTTATTGAGAAAGAATGGTGTTTCTTATTTGCCTAATATTCCTAGGAAATTGAAGCATTGTGATGCTTGTATCCTTGGAAAACACATCAAACAAATATTTTATGATTATACTTCCAGAGCATGTAGAAAAATTGAATTGATTCATTCTGATTCGTGTGGCCCCAGGCATGTTCCTTCTGCAAATGGCAATATATATATCATGACTTTTATTGATGATTACACCCAAATGTGTTGGGTATACTTGCTGAAATAAATATTGCAAGATTTTGAAACTTTTGAAATTTTTCATGGCTAGATTCAAAATGAAGCTTAGTCTCGTATTGGTTCTCTTCGCACTGATAATGGAAGAGAATATACATCTAATGAATTTGAAAGATACCTTTTCCAACATGGGAACAAACATCAAACCACAGTTCTATACAATCCCCAATAGAACGGTGTGGTTGAACGAATGAACAAGACACTCCTAAATATGGTTTGTTCCATGATGTTGTTCAAGAATGTTAATTTGATGTTTTGGAATGATGCAGTTCTATGTGTAGTTTATGTCAAAAACAAGTGTCCATCTCATGCTCTTAAAAACAAGACTCCATATGAAATGTGGTATGGCCGCACTTCTTCGGTGAGGTATCTCAGGGTCTTTGGTTCCACGTACTATGCCTTGATTTCTAAGGAGCAAAGAATCAATCTTAATGCAATGAGTCAGAAGTACATCTTCTTGGAATTTCATCAATTTGATTGGATGCTTTGGTTTCATTTATTGACAAGTCTCTACAACATTTGATTGTTTGGTTTAGTACTAGCACAACCGCAAACTTGTGGCTGGTAAACGCCGAAAGGTTTTAGCTGGCCCAGAAAATGAAATGTGGATTCACATCTCTTCGCCATGGCAAATTGAAAACCCTCCTATTGGCTATTAGGAACCTCCTTCTCTCCTTCCAGCATCTGCACTACCGCTCCTATCGAAGGTCAGCTATGGGCATCCTCTTGGATACACAGAAAACCGATCTGCAATAATTTGATAGCTTGTTTTCCATCGAAATCATCATAACCTAAAAGTCTCGAATGGATCACCTCCAATTCTCTGCCAACAACAACCATGGAGACCACCCAAGCAGGGAAATAACACTTATCGGAATCAACCTGCTTATTGCAATTCTTGCGCCCTCCGATAATGTCGAGAACCACCATTCCAACGTTGTAGACATTTCTTTTCTCAGTGATCGAGCAATACAGAAGCCACTCCAGAGGGAGGTAGCCAGGAGTTCCTCTCATCGTGGTCACCACACGGATTTCCTTTTGGCTCATGAGCGTCACCATGCCAAAGTTAGAGACCTTGGCCACAAAATTCTCATCCAGAATAATGCTCTGAGGCTTCAAATCCAGATGAATGATCTTATAATGGCATTCCTGATGTAAGTAGGCCAGGCCACGGTCAATCCCCAATACGATATTGAACCTAATCTTGAGTCTCTTTCTAAGTCTAATCTTGTTGTTTGTAGATCCTCAAGCCCTCGTGCTTGTGATTCTTTGTTGATAGACTCAACCAGTCCTGGAAAGAGCCTCCATCGTCATATGGAATATGGTCATTTTACTTCACCCTTTGGGACTGTCGACCCTCGCTTGCATGATTTCTCAGATTTTGAATTGCCTTCAGATGAGGCTATCCCTGAAGCCATAGCTACCGATTCTATACCATGGGAGGACTTACACTGTGGTTTGTGTTTTCTTCCCTTATGGGAGACTTCTCAAATTTACTATCGAAGAGACTCTTGGTTTGAGCCTAGCAGTAGGCTCTACCCGAACCAGTTTCATATATGAGTCATATCCCCCTACGGGTCTTCTTTTAAGCCCTTTTCAGACCCTCTAAACATGAAAAGATTGTCGAGCGATCTTGTTGACCTTCACGCTCACTAAAATGAATTTTGAAGTCACGTATGTCTGGTGGTACTTTACCCCTTTTTTGGTCTAGATGGTCAACTGTAAAAACAAAGGTATACTCTAAAGACCTCGGTTCTCTAAAAGAGTATTCTCTGGTATAATTTTAATCCTTTTCGGGCCTAAGGGAGTAAATCTACGAAAAAGATACCCCCATAGAGTCCATAGTTAATCTCTTTTCAGACTCCCTAAAATTGAAAAGATCGTCAAGTGACCTTATTCCTTCACACTCGTTAAAATGGTTCAGAAAAACATTCCTAACGGAGTCCATAGTTAAGTTTTTTTTCAGACTCCTTAAAAATGAAAAAATTTCCGAGTAATCTTGTCTTTATCACACTCGTTAAAATAGTTTTGAATAGACGTCTTTTCAGTGCTAATTTACCCCTTTTTCGAACCAACTAGACTACCTTCGAAAAAGGTACCCCAGTGGAGTCTCCTTTTACGCTTTTTCAGACTCTCTAAATATGAAAAACCGTCGAGCTTACCTTCTCTGGGCTCGTTAAAATCACATTGAAGGACGTTACCATTGTGTGTCTTATTAATCGCATTTGCATACCTGCGCCTTTGGCCTAATGCCGGCTCCATGTTGCTCTCAATTGAACCATCTGAAGCATGCCTTATACGCAAGCCCTATAGCACTTTTCCTTTGCGTCTTGACACCTTGGCCCATGGAGGATTTTTTCCCAAGTGTCCTTTTCCCGCATATGTCCCTTTGCTCTGAGCATCCATGTGTTCCTTGCGCTTGGAACTAGTATGTCTGTGACACTCGATCCTCCTTTGTAACGTAGCATTATTTCATTCTTTTTCAAAAGAAAAAAGACAAAAAAAATCAACTATACTCCAAAAAGAAGAAGGGAAAAGTATTTTCTTTTATGACAGCACAATGAGTCGCCCTTGGATAAAGCACATCCTTTCGTTTGTTCATCAAGCCCTGGAATTTAATATGACCTTAGGAAGTTGTTCTCACTACATAGAGTTGTGTCCTCCTCCGTTTGGTTATTCTTCCAAACATATGGAGAGTTTGCGTTGCCTCTTGAATCGTGAACTTATGTCAATGCCATGTTGCCTGAGTCTCATCATTTGTTGTGCTATTATCCAAGGAAATTTTTTACCACGCCTGAGTCGACCCCTCTATAGTTTGTCTCTTGCCCTCATGCCCGGCCATCCCGAAAGTCCAATCAAGTCTTTGTTAGAAATCAATGAAGCCTTCAGTCTAATCATCAAGATCCTCTAGTCCATGCCCAACAAGCGGTCGAAGACCTATGGGTAGTGAATTCGTACACTCATATTACACTCCTACCTGAGTTTTGAAGATTTTGAAGTTGTTTCTCGAGCTCTGAAGACCTCATCTCCCGCTATCAGGCCTTATCAGTTTCTAGAAGATGGATACTATACATGTATATCTTTTTGATTTCGAGATGTAGATCCATTGTGTATTGCCCACGGCTACACTTTATATAGTTATATGACATGGATCTGCAGTGTATTTGATTGGAAGCCATGATTTTATTTCATCCCGAGCATGGGTATGGCCACCTTGGTCAGACAATTGTTATTTTGCAGATGGCACCTCCCGAATTCTGGTCCCTGGGCTCACTGGTTTGGTACATTAATGAAGATTGATAATGTATTTCGGCCATCAAATGCTCTTCTGACCTCACACATTAGGGGGCATCTGTTATAACCCTAATTTGCACCAGACATGCTTACCTGGCATCAGGCCATTTCATATTCCTTCTTTGCCAAGCCACTACTAAATAACTCTTCCTAAAAACACCATTTTTATATGCACACACGCCCTGCTTTACTATAGCCTGCATGTACACTCTAACTGACCCACTACACCACATGTGTACATGCTAGCTGACTCACTACAGCCTGCGTGTACCTACAAAAGTATGAAAAATAGAAAGTTGCTGATGGAACACACAGTTTTGGGTAAGTTAACTAAACCTTTCGACCATGCATAGTCAGTCACTCGACCAAATACCTAGCCCTTTCTAGCCTATAAAAGAAGGGGTAGGGGTCCCATTTGAAAGGAGGAAAATCATAGTAAAGAAACTCTACCTGATTTAGTATTCCCCTTGCCTCAACCTTTTGCAAGGATTGTGTGAAGAAGAATCATATACAGAAGCAGTTGGAGCACAGTTGAAGAGGAGCCCAGGACCAGATTCAAGGAGCAGTGGTCGATCTCACTATTGTAAGGTATTCTTGTGAGATTAATAAAAGAAGTTCTTTTCCCGTCCCGCCATATGAGGTTTTCATTGTTTGAATATTGATTATATGTTGATTAAATCTCTAACCCATTAGTTCATAGATCAAATGCATGTGGAGTTCTTTGTTTGTCTTTTGTGAATGCAGGTCAGTATTGGGAGGAGAGTTGCAGTCAAAGAGTGACCAAGCGTGAAAATGGATCGACATCAAACACGAAAATAATGTACAGCAACTTGATCTTTTTAACCTTGTATTTGCATATGAATAATGGGGTTTAGGCATGGGATGATGGTAAAAAGTAGGAAGCTTTAGGTCATTTCTGCATGCATGATAAAACCCTTAGTGCTAGTCCGTAGGAGGGATTTCCCACCCACAACATTTTCCTCCATAGACTGCTGGAAGACCGGATGTCCATAGCAAACCTCCTCACTCTCCTCAAGTTCTTCCCCGACTCGCCCTTACTACGACTTACTAACTGAAGTTAGATCAAGACCTCACCTACTCATGCATACCAACCCAGTTTTCTGAGTTAAAGCGATATTGTCCTGAGTCTGCATCCATTAGACCCCCTTAAAATTAATTGTGACATAAAAACTGATGGATACTGGGCTTACCTCTGCTGCAATCCAGAGGTGACTTCTAGTGCTAACACCTCTCTCATCACGATGCATGCATAATGTCATCTAGTCTTTTATGGCATGCTAGATTTGGCCATATTAATTATGATAGTCTTTTTTTATTGAGAAAGAATGGTGTTTCTTGTTTGCCTAATATTCCTAGGAAATTGAAGCAATGTGATGCTTGTATCCTTGGAAAACACATCAAACAAATATTTTATGATTATACTTCTAGAGCATGTAGAAAAATTGAATTGATTCATTCTGATTTGTGTGGCCCCAGGCGTGTTCCTTCTACAAATGGAAATAGATATATCATGACTTTTATTGATGATTACACCCAAATGTGTTGGGTATACTTGCTGAAATAAATATTGCAAGATTTTGAAACTTTTAAAATTTTTCATGGCTGGATTCAAAATGAAGCTTAGTCTTGTATTGGCTCTCTTTGCACTGATAATGGAAGAGAATATACATCTAATGAATTTGAAAGATACCTTTTCCAACATGGGATCAAACATCAAACCACAGTTCTATACAATCCCCAATAGAACGGTGTGGTTGAACGAATGAACAAGACACTCCTAAATATGTTTTGTTCCATGATGTTTTTCAAGAATGTTAAATTGATGTTTTGGAATGATGCAGTTCTATGTGTAGTTTATGTCAAAAACAAGTGTCCATCTCATGCTCTTAAAAACAAGACTCCATATGAAATGTGGTATGGCCGCACTTCTTCGGTGAGGTATCTCAGGGTCCTTGGTTCCACGTACTATGACTTGATTTCTAAGGAGCGAAGAATCAATCTTAATGCAAGGAGGCAGAAGTACATCTTCTTGGAATTGCATCAATTTGATTGGATGCTTCGGTTTCGTTTATTGACAAGTCTTTACAACATTTGATTGTTTGGTTTAGTACTAGCACAGCCGCAAACTTGTGGCTGGTAAACATCGAAAGGTTTCAGCTGGCCCAGAAAATGAAATGTAGATTCACATCTCTTCGCCATGGCAAATTGAAAACCCTCCTGTTGACTATCGGGAACCTCCTTCTCTCCTTCCAACATCTGCACTACCACTCCTATCGAAGGTCAGCTATGGGCATCCTCTTGGATACACAGAAAATCGATCTGCAATAATCCGATAGCTTGTTTTCCATCGAAATCATCATCACCTGAAAGTCTCGAATGGATCACCTCCAATTCTCTTCCAACAACAGCCATGGAGACCACCCAAGCAGGGAAATAACACTTATCGGAATCAACCCGCTTATTGTAATTCTTGCGCCCTCCGATAATCTCGAGAACCACCATTCCAAAGTTTTAGACATTGCTCTTCTCAGTGATTGGGCAATCCAGAAGCCACTCCAGAAGGAGGTAGCCAGGAGTTCCTCTCATTGTGGTCACCACACGGATTTCCTTTCGGCTCATGAGCGTCGCCATGCCAAAGTTAGAGACCTTGGCCACAAAATTCTCGTCCAGAATTATAATGTTTTGAGGCTTCACATCCAGATGAATGATCTTATAATGACATTCCTGATGTAAGTAGGCCAGGCCACGGGCAATCCCCAATACGATATTGAACCTAATGGGCTAAGTCGAGAAGCTTACCCTACTCTCGTCGAAGAGCCATTGGACCAAGGAGTCGATGGGCATGTGATCATAAATGAGGATCTTGCATAATCCCTGCATGCAGAAACCGAGCAGTTGCACCAGATTCCAATGATGGACTATGCCCAATATCCCAACCTTTGCGTAAAATTCCTTCTCTCTTTGCCTTGCGATCTCCAGTGTCTTGACAAATATGATCGTCCCATCTTCAAGCACGCCCTCATACACTATTCTGAACCCACCCGATCCCAGCACTTTGCCAAAACTATTTGTGAGCGTCTGGATTTCGTTGAATGAAAATTTGCTCGCCATCACATAGGGAATGCTATACATAATTCCACCTAACTGTTCTGATTCTGGTTTTGACCTTCGACAAGCTCTGAAAGGGAAAAAGAAAATTAAAACCATTGCAGCTGCAAACACAACGAATCTGACCCCAATAACCAATATGAAACGCACGGACACCCAGAAAATGAAAAGCGCGGACATCTGAGGAAAGCCAGAAAATGAAATGCCCAGACAACTGACGAAATCCAAACGTGATAATCTCAAAGGTTAATCATTTAAACATGGCAATCATATAGTGCTATAGTAATTTCTTAATGTGATTAGGTAAATGTTAAAAAGTAAATAGGTTAACGGGTGCATTAAAAAATAAAAGGAAGTTATGAAGAGTAAATCACATTTATTGATTTGGGAGGACGACTAAGAATATGCCAGCATCTCCAATTGTTAGCTATCCGATTAAAATTTTAGATTAAAAGGTGATTAATTGTGTCCATTACCAATAAGTGTAGGCCTTTCAACGTAAATATAGTTGTGGGGCTCTCATCAAGAGGCCTCCTCTACTATATGAGCATATCAAGAACATAGTTGTGGGGCTCTCATCGAGGAGCCTCCTTCTCTATATGTGCATATCAATAAATATCAAGAACATAGTTGTGGGGCTCTCATCAAGGAGCCTCCTTCTCTATATGTGCATATCAATAAATAAACAGTCACACAAACAAATAAGATTAAAGTGTTGATGACTCACTTGGAAAAATTTGACGAGTCAATCTGACAACAGCACATGATGGAGC
>ML791238.1:619582-647226 GCA_009831015.1 Picea engelmannii
TATAACTTTTTCCCATCGAAGCAAACGATAATCAAGAGCTATATATAGACACGTTCAATCTAGTTGTTTGCAAGATTCCATAGATAAAGCTAAAGTGGTCAAATTTATTTGTTTGCTCTTTGATAAAATCTCATTCTCTCATCTCATTCTCTCATCAAGGTACTGTCGAAACTTTTTTATTAACCTTTTTTTTACGCTAGTTTAAAATAGCCACTACTTTATCCAACAAATTTTGTTCAATTTCCCTGTTTTTAGTCCATTTTCCTGTTATTATATCTACCCTCATCGTAAAATACACTCTGTGATTACATTCATGATAAATTCATATCCATAGCCTATAAGCAACTCAGTTGCATGTGGAAAGTGGCAATGAGTTGTCACAATTAAGATAGCTATATAATCCATCCCCAAGTCAAATGAGGACACAGGAATCTAGCCATTCTTCTAAATAATTGACGCACAATTCCACCCGTTTTGAAATTTACTTCCATCCAATTGATGCACAATTCCACCCGAAATTTACTTTCTCTTTCCCTTTCTCCTTTTACTTTTATTAAATTTCTCCTCACTTTCTTCATATCCCTGCCTCACCAGCACATATCTTTTTCTTTCCCTTTCTCCTTTTATTGAATTTCTCCACACTTTCTTCATATCCCTGCCCCGATTTCTCTTTCTCTCAGTCTTTTTTAATTATTTCACATTGACTTTGTCATGAATTCTACAGAGGCATGGATCGATTTTTCATTATCCGTCCATATCCTACGACACTTCATCAGTGGGGCCTTCCGCAAATGTCGGTCATAACTCCCCAGAAATGTTTTTTATTGAATTTCTCCACACTTTCTTCATATCCCTGCCCCGATTTCTCTTTTTCTCAGTCTTTTTTAATTATTTCACATTGACTTCCTCATGAATTCTACGGAGGCATGGATCGATTTTTCATTATCCGTCCATATCCTACGACACTTCATCAGTGGGGCCTTCCGCAAATGACGGTAATAACTCTCCAGAGATGTGGATCGTATGCACTGATTGACCAGTAATTTAACCTGAGATACGTAAACGTTCATTTACTCAGTAACCTGAGCTATTTTTTTGGTTATTTTTTTGAAATTTAACTTGAAATTATTGGATTTACAAATTTGAGTGGCCAAGTTTATATAATTCTAATAGTGTAGATTAAATCTATTTATATATTTAGAAATACAATTTAAATAATAAAAAATTGTAATTTTGTCTAAATTTATATTACCAAATTAAAAAAAAACAAAATATAAAATTTTTAAACAATAAATTTACTTAAAAAAATTTAGATAGAAAAAACACAATAGATTTACCTAGATAGAAAAACACAGTAGATTTGGATAGAAAAAACACAGTAGATTTTCATAACAAGTGATATGGTCGATCCATTATGGAAAAAGAATAGCTAAATTTTCTCCTTTGACGATTGATTATATAGATGCTATAATAGTGACAACTGAGGGCCACTTTTCACATGGAGTTATGTTATCGTTAACTAGATAGGTATTTGAAGAAAGTCATAGGTGTGCTGTTTTTGGTCCGATTTCTCAAGTGGAGTACGGAGTGGGGAAGTAAGAATTTAATATTTGTAAATTTACATTCAACAATTTCTCATTAAATCATTCAACAATTTCTTATTAAATTTTGGGTAAAATATTTTGGGAAAAATTTCTCATTAAATTTTGGGTAAAATATTTTGGGAAAAAAACTAAAATATAAGATTTTTAAATTATATTTTTAAGAGGACATAAAAATTAATATTTATAAATTTACAAATTCAATAATTTTGAATTAAATTTTAAGCAAAATATTTCCAAAAAAAAACAAAAATAAAAAGCTTAAAAGACTTTCTTTACGATAACGACCAACCAACACATCCTTTTTTTCCTATTAAATTCATAACCTACAGCCAAGAATTTCTCCACACTTTCTTCATATCTCTGCCCCGATGTCCCTTTCTCTCTAGTCTTTCCATTATTTCACATTGACTTCTCAAGAAGTACACACAGGCTTGGTGTGACCACTGAGGGCCACTTTTCACATAAAGTTAAGTTGTAGTTAGCTAGATACGTACTGAAGCAAGTCATTGGTGTGCTGTCTTTCCATTATTTCTCTCTAGTCGTAAGCTAGATACACAGTCTAGGTGTATATCCAAGAACTTACACACGCTTTCTTCGTCTCTCTATTTCATACGGCAATTTCTGATTGTCCTTCAATTTTCCGGCTGATTTCCCTTTTCACACGGTCTTTCATTTATGAATTCTACAAATGGGAGAATTGCTATATATATTTAAGATTTTTTCACATCTATATGGCAGTTTCTGATGGTGGAACACTACCAAATTTCGGCAGTTTCTGATGCTGGAACACTACCGAGTTTTGTGTTGACGACCACCCAATCAACACATATTTATATATTTTTTCTTTTTTTTTTCTTAATTTATTATATATAAATAAAATATTTTAATGTTTATTTATTTTAAATAAAGTAATTAAAAATTTAAAAAAATAATATTTAAAATGTTAGGATGGTATATTACTTGAGAGATGTGTAATTTATTAGTAATTAACCAAAAGTTGATATATATATATATAAAGAATTATAGTAAATTTATCTTAACTTCAAATTTATATTAATTGAATTTCACCACATTTTCTTCATATTGTCTTTCTCAATATTAAATAATTTCTTCACACTTTCTTTATTTTTATGTCTTTTGTCTATATTACATGGATCTATCTTCAATATTCGTCCATCCATTAAGACATCGGGAAGATCCCACGATACACCATCGCATTAGGTTTCCAACAAATAGCGAACCAGAGATGTGGATGGATGGAAATCATGTGGGCTCGGGTATCATCATCTACTCATCCACATCGGCATTGTGTTGTTATGCACAGGTTGATAGTACTTCAACTTGACATCATGCAAAGATTCACTTACCAATCACTAGACTTACACCTTTGCAGGGTGGATATTGCTTACCTAGAAAACACAACTTACCCTCCTTCAAGAGAATGGATTCAGGTTTCTATAAACATGGGGCAATGTGTTGGTTAAAGTCATGCCATGTTGTGTTGGTTAACTTCTCCATTATAATAACTTCTAAATGATTGAAAAGTCAAGATTAGAGTGTACTTGTTTTATGGTGCCTCTTCAACACTTATCCATTCAAATAATTGGTTAGTGAGTTGTATGGTGATAATTGAAGGAAAAAAGGATTTCAAAATGTTTTCCATGCCCATCTTTCATGTCATTCCCATAAAGTTGGATACTTTAGGATTATGGTGTTCAAGGGACATAATATTGGATCAAATTTTTTAATGAGATTTGACCCGTTGTGATAAGTTTAGAAAGGTATACACCCTATGGGACAGAGGCCCTTTGGGTGTTTTGGGATGTATCGACCCTTACTATGTCATAACTTATTAGGATATTTGGCTTATGGGCTATTGGATATACTCTTCGGTTATAGTGGTAGCCAATAGGTTTAATCCTAGGCCTAACTTATTAGAGTGACATGGGTTAGGCCTAGGATTAAACCCATTGGCTACCACTGTAACATACCAACCACCTTGGTTGGGCCATGCTACTACTTAACACGTTCTATTAATGCTCTGATACCATATTGTAACATACCCAACCGCCTACTGACCAATGTTACTTGAAACTCTCTTGCTCTGATACCAAATATCAACAATTCCATTTAAATTGCTCTGACACAATTATATCATTAATTAAAAACATATATATACTATGTAATGCATGATTACATACATTTCTTAACATATTTATACACAATTCATAACAGAATTATAAACACAACATAAACAATCATAAACTCATGAAAAAAATTGCATGAATATAATTTGCAGGCATGATTTAACACACAACTGACACTTATCTTTTGGAATAAAAGACACCAACTATAGGCAGACCTTCCATGTTCCTCCCAGTCTTAGACCGCACTGTTCATAAATCTCAACAGTGGGTCACCCTCGAGCTGGGCTAAACTCCACTTGGGAAACAGTTCACAACCAGGCTAAAGTATCTCACTTTACAGGAACTCGATCACAAGTAGCTCATACACATGTGACTCAATTGCAAGAAAGTCCGTCACAGATGTCAATTTGCACTGACATCCTATAGTCTCTCATTCCCCACATTCCTCTTCCACCCCAAGAAGTGTGCCCCTTCTCTGCTCAATTGTCCCTCGGTTTCCCCACTTCCCTTCCAGGGCTTCAACAACAGGTCAGACAGGAAGTATCAGAGCTCTATTGTTGCAATTTGACACCTAAGGAAATAATCACCAACAATTATCTCTGATCTAGGTGGATATCTATGGCCACCCACCTATTCCAACTGTCTCAAAACAGTCTTCTGGAAATTTACTATTTTTAGTAGTTTTTCGGTTCCTAAATTTCTGGGGCCATTTTGAGGGCCTAAATGAAGTTTTTTCGGGATCGAACAACTCAATAGTATTCAAAGGCTCTGATTGAGCCCCCAAAATGAATCTCCTCGAGGATACCTTTCCAACGAGATATCGTGCACCCCAAACAGAGATCATATGCCAAAGTTACACCCCTCGGTAGTTGATACACCAAACTACCCAAAATGGGGGTCCACAAAACTGTTGGCTTTTCATCTTCCGAGGTTAGGGTTTTGGATTTTATTTAAGTTAAAAAGGTCTTTAGAGCCTCATTGTAATCATCTTTTTGCGAATGTGAGTAGTCGTCACATCTCTTCTCAGAGATAAGCTGCCACCATTCTAGTGAGTCTTTCACTCTATATTTTTACAGTTTTGTACATTTCGCTCATTAATAGAAATTGTGTATTACTGTATCTCCGTGTTTATGGTTATATCTATGAAAAATCTATGTTATATTATAGGATATCTGATATATTTCTGTACATTTCTTTATTATATCTTCACTCTCATTTTGTGCCGAAAATAATCCAAATCACTCTCACATGGAGAGAATGCAATCTTCCACAAGCCTGACAACCCACCTCTTCAATCCAACATCCCACGAGCCTAACAACCCTCCTCTTCCAATAATATCTCCAAGCTATATCATACACATGTATCTACGACAATATTCAACATACTGATCACAATAATAATCGGCTAATGACAACAATGACAGGATCACTCACAGAATGATCGGGGCATGACAGAGCAATCTGTTGGACGGCAGATCAGTCGACTCTCTTCCCCCTGTGATGGTCGAAAATTGAATGAATGATTGGGTGCCCCAATGGACTAAGTCTGAATCATTTGACTGCATGTTCCCAACTTTCGGACTGAGAACTTCCTCCTGTCTACAACATGTCTCCAACTTGACACTTGTCATGTTGAGAACTGCTTTTAGCCACTTGTCCCCTTCCCAGGACTTAGGATATAATATTATATCCTTACTTTACACTTTATAAGAAATACTAATAAAATATTCCTTTTTGGTTGTAAGCCCCTTTAACCTAGCCCCCTTGACCTCAACTAGTTGAGTTTAAGCCCCCCAAACTCTTTTACGTGGTCAGTCTGCCGCATGGATGTATTTTTATTAATTTGCATGTGATTAAATTTACATCTCAATACAAAAATATTGATCTTTTGCATGCAGGCTCACCAGCCTCTAAATAAACAGTTTGCACACTTAAAAGAAGTGCGCACTGAACTTTTAGGTTGCACACATTCTTTCTTTAGTGCGCCAACCTCACGCCCTTTCACAGGTGTGTGTTACATCATGACTTATATACAAAGGGCTTCTCTACCCTTCAAAACTTGCACACTAAACCAGTACACACTGATTCCAGGGTTGCACGCCTATTCCTTCAGTGAGTTATCCCTTCTCTTAACACTTGTGCGCAATGCATTTATTAAGTTGTTTCACTTTGAGTGTTGCATTCTAGTATATTTACACAAGTGTGCGCCAAACATAAAAATGTGCACTATATCATTTTACAACTGCGCGCACTCTTTTGATGTAAGTTCCTTGCATACTTAACTTAATGCGCGCAGTACCAAATCTACAACTTGTTACTTCAACTCACCAGCTTATAAATAAAGTATATTTGCATTGATATTTACACATGGGGATCGGACTAGGGGTATTACAACCAATATAACCCAAGAGTATATCCAATAGCCTATAAGCCAAATATACTAATAAGTTATGACAGAGTAAGAGCCAAAGCATTCTGAAGCACCCAAGGGGGCTCTATCCCATGAGGTGTGTGTGTGTGTGTGTGTGTGTGTGTGTGTGTGTGTGTATCAACCAACTTGTAGCTGCAATTTTATCTCTTTATTCACATTAGTGGAAGAAATCCATTTGTATGCAAATAATTTGATAAAAAGCCCAAATCAATAACATGGCATCTAAATGCTTGGGTGTGATAATGGGAGGCAATATGTGTGAAACAAATCACTTTGGCATAATATTATGTGTGTTTTAGAGAATAAACCACAAGTGGGACCGTAATTTTTAATGGTGTAGTAGTCGATTAAATTAAATTAAATTAATAGTGAACTTCTTTTCTAGGAGCTCAAATTTGAGGAAATCCAAATTGTGTCGCAAGAACCTTGGCTTTTCATCTTAGCACATATGTAATCTTAATCTTGTCTTGTATTTGGTTTTTTATAAAGCATGGTTGGCATATAGTTGAGTTTTAGATCTAAACAATATGAATACTTGACTATTTGATAGGTCAATGTCTCTTTTAACAAGAGCCATATAGTGGTAATATCCTTGTTGTTTTTAGTTTAAACAAGTTAGTTTGGAATGAAGCAAGAGGAGCATGGAAAAGCAATTGTGTAGGTGGGGGAACAATTGTATTGACTTGAATATGAGAAATAACAACTAGTATATAATGTGGCCTTCAATGAGAAACATCATTTTGAAATTTTGCAGTGAAACTAACAAATATAAAGCTGCTTGTACATCAACTTCTTATGCGCAACATGGATTAAATTTTTCTGGTGAAATCATTGTTTCTCTGGTTATGTAATCTGTAACATTACCTCTATGTAGAGTGTGAAATGATAGATACACAGAAAAACTATTGAACACAAAGTTGATTCATTTCCATATAGATCGATTCGAAAAGAAACTTAAAGAAATATAGCTTGCATACCATTACCTATGTGAACAATCCAAAATGAAAGATACAAAAGAAAGCTATTGAATACAAATACAAAGGTTATTCTAGAGGATTGTTATCAGTTTCTTGAATTTCATATGCTTGAAACAATATCATATATGAATGTAGAATGTAAAAAAATGCATGCCTATATATTTAAAAAATTAATTGAACTAGGCACAACAATAACAGGGAATACAACCTCATTACAAGTATCCACATGAAGCAAAGAAATCAATTCAATAACTTTTTTCACTTTTACAACTTGTAATTAGAACTATTGCAGGTAGCAAAATGGAGTTTACTATGTTTATCATAAATTCTATGAACAGTTTGAAATGGTAGATACACAAAGAGTATAAGACCAAGGTGATTTGCATATAGATCAACTTGAAAAGATACATAAACAAACCAATTTTGTGTAACATTATGTCTATGAAGAGTCTAGAAAAATAGATAGAGGGCATAAGACTAATATCATTTGTGTACACATCTAATCCAAAAGAAAAAGATATGAAGAGAAAGTTATAGACAAAAATGTATCATGTTGGTTGTTTTTCTAGAGTAGCAATATTGCAATTATGATCTATATTTTTTATACCAATACAGCATAGAATGGCAATGTGGAAAAATACTCCCAAAATCCATAGTTGTACAATGTTTATAAAAGACATATGTATGTGTGTGTGTGTGTGTGTGTGTGTGTGCATCTAATCCAAAATAAAAATATATGAAGAGAAAGTTATAGACAAAAATGTATCATGTTGGTTGTTGTGTTGGAGTAGCAATATTGCAATTATGATCTATATTTTGGATACCAATATAACTTAGAATGTCAATGTTGAAAAATACTTCCAAAACCCATAGTTGTACAATGTTTCTAAAAGGAATATGCATACATACATGTATGTATGTATGTATGTATATATGTATAATTTATTGTATCGCAAGGGTCGAACTTGATAAGACATTGTAGTGACAAAATTGAAGATAATAAATACTATTATTGTAGATATGGTAGTGAGATATGTGTTGAGTGGCGTGAAATACAAAGATAACAACATACCACTTCCAAATAAAAAATGATAACACCATTTTCATCTGAGGATGGAATGGAATAAAGTTTCGTTATTACAAATTTTACAATTGTAAATTTGGGTCATTGGAGGGCTCAACCACAAGCCTCAGATGACTCAAATCTACAATCTGTTAGCTCCCAAAATGAACCCATCCCTATGGTCGCATTTTGTGGTGGATAGCATGGCTATTGGTAGTTTTCTCAAATTTAGTTTTGAGTTTTTCTAGCTGCAAGACTTAGGTTTTGATTTTTGTCTTAGAAATAAGATGACCCATAAAGGTCTTCTCTTTAAAATTTTCATAAAATGCTTTCAACAACTAACACGTGTTTAAAAGATGATTGTTAGCTGGTGAAAGTAGCGACTTTCAACAGCTAAGGAGCATCTTTCATAGGTCTGTGCGCTGGTGAAAGTGATGACTTTCAGACATCCAAAGAAGCATTGTCACGGGTTGTGCGCTGGTGAAAGTGGCGACTTTCAATAGCTAAGGAGAATCTCTCATAGGTCTGTACGCTGGTGAAAGTGATGACTTTCAACAGCTAAGGAGCGTTTCTCACGGGATTGTGCACTGGTGAAAGTGGCAGTTTTCAACAGCCGAGGAGCATTTTTCACGGGCTATTAGCTGGTGAAAACAGGAATCACGTGCGTTTTATCCACGTTTTGAAAATCAAATGATGATACGATCAACCCACGTCATGCAATCAAAAAAGACGTGCTGGTGAAAGTGGATAATGATGAAAACTCGAGTTGCACGTCCAAATCGGATTATAAATCAGATCTTGTTCAGTAACACATGCTCCACAATCATGGTGTCAGGAATGGCAAATTCGAATCCATTATCACAGGTACAGAAGCTATACTACCTGGCTGACAACATCAAATCGGTTCATCGCTTCCCCAACACGCATAACTCTCAAATGTATGCTAAGTTTTTAATTTTGAAAGACAAAGCCGACGCCCGAGTGCTTTCACCAGTGCAAGACCTCGGCCCGAATAGCAGTTTGCTGTGTTGTGTGTGCAGAATTGTTTGGGATTTTTGGGTTGTAGATGGCGAGGAGACGTAGTGGGTCTTTACTAAGAAAAGAGTTAGACAGTCTATCTTTCCTACAGATGCATCCAAAAGTACATAAACACTTCTCAAACGTAGGTTGCATCGAATTTGTTGATAGGCTGCAGAATGGTTGTCACTAGTCAACAGCAGAGGCTTTTGCTAAAACATTTGACGGGAATAAGTCTCGTGTTGGGTCCTTGGAAATCATTATAGATGAAGCTGCCATCGCTGCAGCGACCAACCTACCAAGATCGGGCCAGAGTTGGTTCAAAACAACTGCCACCAAAAACTTAAATTTCAGAACATATTTGAAGGAAGAATTCAGGCATAATGCATGGAAAAAGAGCATGCCAGTTTCCCATTTAGAGGATGAGTGGCAGGATCTATTTAAGGGTATCCAACTATACATAACCTCAAAGGGCAGGTATGACAAACTGATGCTGTATCACTTCAAGCTTTTGGACCATTTCACAGGTAAAACTCTCCTAAACCTGCCTTTCTTCTTGCATAAGAGTTTAACTAAGGTCTGTAAAAAGATTAGAGATGAACCCTTAAGCATGAAGAACACTTTGTGCCACTTTGGCCTTATTAAATTGATCATTTTGGAGGAATTAAGATAGAAGGGAAGGAGCTGGCAACATTTTCTATTTTGGGAGGGTTTGAAACTCAGACTCAGCCCGTAAATGAACAGGGGAGAGGTGGAAAGAAGCAATTAACTCCTCAAAGCATTTCGAGGAAGAGGAGAACCCTTCCAGGACCTCCAGAAGAAATCTCTGGTGTGAAATCTCACAGGTCAAAGAAAAAGTTGAATTTTGAGACTACTACAAAGCAGCCTACAGAAAAGAAAACAAACATCTTGAACCTACCATACACAGACTCAGAACCAGAGCAAGAAGATGAGAGCCCTGTCATCAAAAGTCCTGAACACTCAATTGAGTTTGCACAGAATTATGAGACCTTTAATCACACTGAGGAAGGAGAAACACCAAAGAGCACTAAGTCACAGAAAGCACAGAAAATCACCAAAGACTATAACAGTCTATGGTGGCTAGCAAAGCGCCTTAAAAGAAAAATCAGAAGATTGAAGCAAAAGAAAAAGTCCCACCCAGATTTGAAGGTTCTTGCTTAGGTTGTTGTAAACATGCAAGGGGAAAAATCAGAGACACATTGAGTTTTGATGGATTCACAGTTTTGGAGGTGAAAACTCATTTTGGGCTAAGGCAGAGCTTTCACCAGCGCACAGCGAATTTTTACGACCAGTTAGCTGGTGAAAGGCAGCTCTTTCACCAACTAACCAGTGAATTATAAGGCGAGTTAGCTGGTGAAAGCAGGAAACACATTTTTGAAATCTAAGGACGGAGCAGGTCATTTTTCACAGGTTATGAAGAAGTTCCAGAGTATTCAGGGGATAACAACTCGCTTGCAAAGGACTCTGCATCAGAGATTCGGGGGACTTTTGAGAATCACACGCCAAACAAATCTCCTAAAGTATCTACTCTCAGCAACTGAATAAATCAAGCTGCCAAGACAGGTGCCTCTGCATGATTCACGACACCACGGATTCCAGAAGCTGAAGAATACAGATGTCGAATGTTGAGATAGAAGACAATTCGAATGCTAGTTTAGTTATTAAGTCTTTATTATCAAGTTGTTTAGTTAGATTTGAATTGCTATTTTTAAATACAGATCCATGCTTTTAGGATCTGTAAAACTGATTGTAATAGGCTATAAATGCCTCTTTTTGCTAAGAGACAAGGGTTCAAACTGGGAGATATTTTGTACCACTATATAGACTCTTTCTTGCAGAAATAAAGTTCAGTTTCCTTTCGTTTTCAATATCATAATTGTCCATCTTTCCCTTTCTGTACTTTGTTTCAGTTTATTTTAGTTCATGAGGACTGTTATCTCTTTATTGATCTCATAGAATTGAAGTAAAGGATTCCTCCCTTTTCTTGCATTAAGCCCTACATTTATTTGTATTTGGCAATCAAGAATAGTGTTCTTCATCACCCCCTTTCAATTACTTGATCTGATTATTGTTTCCTGAAAGCACTGCTTCTTTAGATGTGTGATGAGTTGTTTATTACATTGATCATTAAAGACCCCATTGTCCCAAGCATATATACACATTATTTCTAAGTTACCAAGCATCCTTAGCCTACAACCCTAAGGAGTTTCTTGGAGTGATAACACAATCGACTAAAGCTGGAGGGTATTTTACTGAGAATAATTGCTTGTCAAAATAGATAAACACACGTGTAAAACAATGTTTAAGATGCAAGGTAAGACCCTCACTACATTGGTCTGTTATGGGGAGATAGAAAATGCACTCTCAATCTGCATCTCTCCCTTCACTTGAAATCTGACTTCAGTGGCTATCTATAGTGATTTTTATTAGTATCATCCTCCATAATATTACTTCCCTTCTACCATGGATTTTAGGGCCGCCTCTGCAGCTTGTACAGATTATTTATTTCATAGTTTGGGTGGCATTGGTCGAAACATTATTCACTAGAATTTACATGAATATAAGAGAATGAAAATCATATGAATGTTAAATGGTGATCAACTCTAATCTTCATATCAATAGTGGAAATATCATTAGAACCATGAATGATGTGTAGCTCTGCTAACTCATCTGATATTCTTCATGGGCCCTCATTGACTTCTCAATCTATTTTCCAACTCTCTTGTTACATATTTATTTTAACTCTTATTTCCCCTTGAACAAACAACAAGTGAATTCCTTTAGCTAGAACACGCAGTATGCTAGGGTCAACAATCTTAGAGGTTGACACAATTTTTTCTAAGTCACATATGCATTTTCTGTTAAAAATGTGTGTTAACTATATTTTTTAGGTCAATGGAGTTGTGCTCTATCAATGATCCAAAATGTATCCAAACAAGCAAATGGTTGTAAAATTCAGTAGACAAGCTAATTTAAAAATTAACGAAGGTTAGTAACTATATAAAAGACCATGCAACTTAAAGTGGAATAAGACGAAGGATAAGAAAACATGAATTAATTAAAAAAAAATAGGAGAGAAGGCACTAAGGAATGGGAAATGAAAGGTCATCTCTATTAGCCTTCCCATTTACCCAAGTTGCCCTATTTCTTATTGTACTTTCTCTCTCAAAACTGAAGGACTAGCATAGTATGAGATTTGGATATAAAATTCAAAGAGTGCGACAAATCAACATTTGTTTCCCTAACTAAGTGGGTGCCTAGTTTTCCAAGGTCAGGTCCTTGTGTAAAATCGATATATCTCACCAAGAACAACATCAAATAAGGAAAATTATTATATAGGTGTGAGAAATACATACCTCGAGCCAAAGTTGGTTGACGCAAGAGCATCGGAGGTCATTTGAGAATGACATAGAGAAGGAGACTGCGGAATATGCTAGTGCCACTACAAAATTGATTGGTTGATGTAGTATATGAACGGCTATAAAATGTGACATGCTATGGGTAGTGAAAGTTGGTTGCATATCATAATCATGCTACAAAGTGTGGAAGTGGAGTAGATAGGAGCGTGTGGAAGTGGAGTAGATAGGAGCATTGCTACAGGATGGACACATTTCTATAGAATGAGTAGAAGACAAGTGCATGGAAGGAGAATGAAAACCATTACATAAGGTGAGGATGTGTTTGAAGAGGAGCATGTTTTCAGTGGAAGCTGAAAGGTCACATTGCAAGAGAAAGTTTTTTGAGAAGAGGATGAAACTGAAGCAGAATATGAACGAGCATGAGGAGTCCATTGGGGAAGTTGAAGGCAAACAACTTCAAAGTCAAATAAACATTTAGGACTGAGGACTATCCACAACATTCAGGAGGATGAAACATTTGAATATATGGGGGGGGAACAAGTCAAGGATCTATGCATCCTTAGACAACAAACAAGCAAAGTATCAATCCCCCATGCTTGAAGTGGAAGGTAAGATTGATAACCATCCCATGAGAATTTTAATTGATTATGGAGCTAGCAATATTTACATAAAATCTAACATTGTCGAAACATTTCACTTATAAAGGATCAAGTATAATAAATCTTGGTTAGTTCAGTTAGTCACAGGGAAAAGAGGAAAATCAATGAGTTGGTTAAATATTGCCCAATAGACATGAATGGACTCAGCATAAAGGTAGATGTGAACATCATACTATTCGGTTCATATGATTGTCTAATTGGCATGAATTGGTTGGAGAAACACCATGCTATCCTTGAATGTTACAACAAGACAATCACTTGTCTTGATGAAGAGGGGAAACAAAGAAAATTTCAAGGCATTCCAAGAGTTGTAGCTATTAGAGAAATTTCAGTCATGCAGCTGAAAAAGAGTTTTAGTAAGGGATGTCATATTTTTGTAGCCCATATGGAAGAGGCAACCTGAGACAAAGTGGCAAGTATTGAAGGTCATCTAGTCTTAATATATTTTGAAGATGTTTTTGGGGAAATCCAAGGATTTGCACCAAAGAGAGACATTGATTTCTCTATTGATTTGGTGTTAGGAGCTTCCATAGTGTCCAAGACACCTTATAGAATGGACACACCTAAATTGAAGGAGTTGTCGATGCATCTTGAAGAAATTTTGAAAAAGGGGTATATACACCTAGGTGTGTCACCTTGGGGAGCCCCTGTTCTTTTTTTGAAGAAGAAAGATGGAACCTCAAGGATATGTATTGATTTCAGACAACTAAATAAGGTCACATAAAGAAAAAATATCATTTCCAAGGATTGATGATCTACGTGATCAACTGAAAGATGAAAGAATATTTTCCAAGATTGACTTGAGATCAGGTTATCATCAAGTGAGGATAAATTAAGAAGATATTAATAAGACAACGTTCTAAAAAAGATATGGGAATTATGGATTTATGTTAATGCCATTTGGGCTATCAAATTCCCCAGTTGTTTTCATATGCCTGATGAATGGAGTGTTCAGTGAATATCTAGAAAAATTTGTGATTGTGTTCCTGGATGATATACTCATCTACTAAAAAACAAAAGAGGAACATGAGAAGCATTTAAGAATGGTGTTGCAAGTTTTAAGAGAGCATAAATTGCATACCAAGATAAGTAAGTTCATCTTTTATCAAAAGAAGATTCACTACTTGGGCATATTATTTCAGCAGATGGGATAACAATTGATCCTAAGAAGATAGAGACCATTAGAGGATGGATAGTGCCAAGAAATGGGACAGAGATCAGATCATTCATGGGTCTTTCTGGTTATTACCGAAGGTTCATAAAAGGATTTTCAAATATTGCAAGCCCAATCACTTCCTTGCAAAAAAATGTGGTGAAATTTGAATGGACTTCTAAGTGTGAAGAGAGCTTTCAATAAATGAAAGACATTTTGACAAGTGTGTTGGTCTTGAAGATTGAATATCTGGATGAATATTTTGTAGTGTGCACTAATGCAGACAAGGAAGTTCTTGGTGGAGTCCTCACTCAAAAGGATCATGTGGTGTGCTACGAGTCCCGAAAATTAAAGGAGCATGAGAAGAATTATGCTACACATGACTTGGAACTAGCAACAATTGTACATGCACTAAAAATGTGGAGAAAATACCTCATGGGTCAAAGATTTGAGCTAAGGACAAACCATTGTGGTTTGAAACATTTGTTTGGAAAACCCACATTAAATTATAAACAAACTAGATGGCTCAAATTTCTTAGTGAATGTGACTTTGAAATTAAACATATCAAAGGAAAAGAAAATCAAGTGGCTTGTGCACTCAATAGAAGAGAACATGAGCTGCAAATGGCAGCCATCAACATGTATAGATCATATTTAAAAGACATAATTTTAGAAGAAACAAACTCAGATCAACAATATTTACAAATAAAAGAAACATTACAACAAGGCAATTTACAACAGAAATTTAAAAATTATGAATTAAAAGAGGATGGAATCCTCACGTCCATAGGGAAAATATATATGCCAAATTTCGATGAGCTAAAAAATGCAGTGCCGAGGAAAATGAACAATGTACCATATGTTGGGCACCCAAGATATCAAAAAAAAATTGCAGTTGTAAGAAGCCAATACTTTTGGCCATGAATGAAGAAAGAAGTGGCTAATTACATAGATAGATGCCTAGAGTGCTAGAAAGTGAAGACAACGCATATACATCCATATATGATGTTACAACCATTTCCCATTCTAGAGTGGAAATATGAAGTGGTTACAATTGATTTTATTACAAATATGCCCAGAACAATGAAGCAAAATGATTCCATCATGGCGGTGGTGGACAAGTTGACAAAGGTTGCACATTTTATTCTTGTGAATACTACACACAAGGAAACAAATATTGTAGAGATATACATGAAATAAGTTTTCAGGTTACATGGAGTGCCCAATGAAATCATTTTAGATAGAGATCCAAAGTTTACATCCAATTTTTGGAAAGGTTTGTTCAAAGGATTTGGGACAAATTTAAATCACAGTACAACATATCACCTTGAGTCAGATGGAAAAAACAGAGAGGACCAACAGAATAATTGAAGACATGCTCAAAATGTATGTGATGGACCAACCATCAAAGTGGGAGGATTATATCCACTTAGTGGAATTTTCTTACAATAATGGGTATCGAGCTTCATAAAAAATGAGTCTATTTGAAGCATTGTATGGTAGGAAGTGTAACACACTAGTGAGTTGGAATAATCCAACAAACAAAGCTATCATTGGGATAGATTTGTTGAAGGAAATGGAAGAGCAGATGAAAAATATCAAGTAGAATTTAAAGGCTTCCTAGGACAAGAAGAAAATTTGTGCCAACAATAATAGAATTTTTGAAGATTTGTAAGTGGGTGAACATGTTTTTCTAAAAGTGAAAGTGAAAAGAAGTTCGTTAAGATTTGGTTGTTGCTGAAAGTTGGTAGCAAGATATTTTGGGCCTTTTGAAATATTAGAAAAGATAGGAAGTGTTTCATTCATTATAGCATTACGTGAATCCATGATATTGCATAATGCATTTCATGTGTCATTATTAAAGAAATGTGTGCCTCACTCTAACCACATAATTGATTGGACTGCGAACCATATGGAACACGAAGGGCATTTTTGGGTGGAACCAGTATGCCTCATGGACCAGAAAGTCAAAGTGCTCAAAAAACAATCCATAGGGATGGTAAAGGTTTAATGGACTTGCTACAGTCCTGAAGATGCAAAATGGGAGCACGAAGAAACTATGGGGGAAGAATACCCACAAATTGTTGTCAATTTTGAAGGAAAGGAAAGCTAAAAATGCAAGACTCCATTTTTGGGCAACTAGAGTTCTGGAACCACATCTCAGGTTTCTTGGTCACCTCTGCTAACAGCCCTAAAAAAAGAATGGTGCAACCCGATAGAATGAGAGCAGTGAAGGAGCTGCATTCCTTGGGTTAGTAGGTTGAGAGGAATAGGAGATTATTGTTTGAACTACTGCTGGAGTTGTGAAATTGCAATTTTTTTTTTCATTTTTCTAACCATTGTGATGTAAATTTGTATATGTATTTCGGCATGGTTATGTGCATTGAGGATGGTGAAAAATTTTAGGGGAGGGGGAATGTAACATCCCTGATATATTCCCTAGTTTAATTAATGCATAATGTAGATATAAAGTGTGGTTATGGCCAAGCAATGTAATATGTGAATTATATTTTCTAAGTTTAATAAATAAAATGTGATTACAACTGCTAGGGGATATGGACAGAGAATGGGGGTGAGTTTCCACAAGAGAAGAGAGTGTCTAAGAGGGGCCCTAGGGGGGGAATTATTTATGGGTATTAATTCAAACCCACTTTCCCGAATTTTATTATCATTGGGGATAAAATTATATTTTATGTTTGAGTGTATGAGAGCCCAATCATTAAACTCATGTAAGAGGTTGGATGTAAAAATTCACATCCCATACTTATTGGGAGCATGGGGGTTGAAGTATAATAAACATTATTTAGAGTGAGAATTCAACTAGCTTGGGAAAATAGAGGAAATTCATATGGGGAGAAAAGACAATTTTTACAGGCATGTTTTTGCATGAACAACAAGCAATGAATAGGGAAAAAGAGCATTAGAGTTGGAGCAAGAAGGTTGGGAGAATTATAGAGTATTTTTGGAGCCAAATATTGAAGAACCAAGTTTTCAGACCTGAAGAGTGAACAAGTTGTTGATGTTGATTTACTGGTAGTTTTTCCTAGCAGTGAGTTCCCTTGAGTTCCCAGTAGTGAGATTCTTGGTTACTTGTGCCAGAGAGACCTTGATAAAAAAATGGGATGCCTGATGGACTGAGTGCAATGAAGGGGTACATTCCTTGGGTTGGGAAGGTCAAGAGAAAGAGAGCTGGTGGAAAATGTGATAGATGTAGGAGAATACTAGAGGTTTATGGGATATATGAGATGTGAGTGGACTGTGAGAGACACCATTTTCTTATGGATTGATAACCCCAACTTAAAGGTGACCTTATATTGAGATCAAGAACAAGAAGTATATGGTTGGGTGTAACATATATCCAAGCATCTAGTTGCACAATTGTTTTAAAAAGATAAGTATCTATTTGTTTACTGTGCTAATTTATGAGTTTAACCACGATGTATTTTACTGTGTGAATGTGAATGATTTATATGTTGTTGTATATGAGTTTAATTGTTGCATTCATGTTATTTCAACATGATGTAGTTGCATATAGTTAAATATTTGTATAATTTGTAGTTGGTAAGCTACAAGAATTTAGTTAGCAGAAAGATTTTGTTTTTAAATGTTTTCCATGTAGTGTATTTCCTCATATAAGATGGGGGATGTTACAATACTCATGTAAGGAAGGGGACCCATATTCTACAATTCATATTTGTTTCATGGAGCAATTCATGAGTACCCCACATATGATCAAGAGCTCTTTGTGATTGTATAGGCACTGAAGAAGTGGAAGCATTATATCCTAGAAAAATAGACCATCATACACAGGGATCATAAGCCCATTCAGTACCTACAGATTCAGAGAATGATGCAATAGGTGAGGCATTACAAGTGGTTAGGTTTATTGTAGAAATTTCATCTATTGATAAAGTACAATAAAGGAGCCACAAATAAGCTAGCAAACATGCTCTCTCGACCACTACTAAAGAAGATTGTAGTAGTTGGAGTGATAATGCGATGTGATCCATTCACTTATGAACTTCTAAGTGAATACTATGAGTAAGATGAATATTTCATAGGAGTCTACAAGAAATTGAAGGAGAGGTCGGTCACTGCCATGGAAGGAAATGAATATTCCCTCCAAGATGGGATTCTATATAAGCTGGAAAAACTATCCATACCTCAGGACATAAGAGTTCAATTAATGATAGAAGCACACACTTCTAGAGTTGTTGGACATTTTGGCGTGATAAAGACAGTGGAAAATATGCAGTGTTATGTGTATTGGCCAAATATGCATGAACATGTGGAAACTTTTGTTAGAGGTTGTGTTCTTTGTAGCACTAGAAAGCCAATCAATCAAAAAATTGGCTTGTACATGCCATTACCAATACCAAGAAGGCCTTGGGAGAACATATCTATGGAATTTGTTGGAGGCTTGTCTATGAATCTTAAAGGCCATGATTACTTGTTTTTCATGGTGTACCACTTAAACAAAATGTGTGCACTCATCCCATGTATGAAGACAATCTATGGACAAGAGGCAACTGAACTATTCTTCAACCACGTTCGAGTACACTTTGGGTTTCCAACCTCCATCATATTTGATCGATGCAACATGTTTTTTGGAATATTTTTTCTTTGGAAAAGAATGGATACCAAGTTGAATTATTCCACTACATTCCATCCTCATACCGATGGAGAAAATGAGGTTGTTAACCGAGTACTGGTACAATTGTTGAGAAGCTATAATAGCAAACATCCAAATACTTGGGATGAGAAACTAGTTTACATGCAACACCCGTACAAACAATCACTCCATACTTCCACCAATAAGACTCCTTTCAATACCTTTATTGTTTATTTACCTCCTTTGTCATTTAAAATTGTGTATGGCAAGCAGAAGTTTGAAGCAGGAATCAAGGTGATGAATTGAAGGTGAGCACATTCATGGACAAAATCAGGCATATACATCTAAGGGTTCAGAAGCAGCTTGAGAAGAGCCAACAATTGTATAAATCTAGGCATGACCAGCTATTGAAGGGGCAAAAATTCCCAAAAACAATAAGGGGTACTCCTCGGTATATGGTACCAATTAGACTATGCATCGTTTGGTTTAGGAGATCCATCCGGATTCTGGCCCAGCTGCCATTACTAGTTGTGAGGGTGAAAAGATGGATGGTTATGCAAAATAAAGATGTAGATGAAAACTATGTGAATACGAAAAGGAAATATAACCTACTTCTAATCTATCATATCCTAGCTAGCAACGAACTATAGTAACTGAATGAGATGAAATGAAAGTGGACTTTGAAAAAACCTCAATCAGATAGTTGTCATGAAGGTGCAAAGTTAGAAACACATGCATACAAATATATAACCAGAAAAGTCTAAATCATATTTCTGCATATGTCAACAATTCATATGCTCAGGACATTAAGTATAAGAAAGAATAACAACACTGCAAGGGTAACTATTACACATTATTTTGGTCACCCCTTTGATCAACTGATGATATGTGTATTGCTTACTCCTCTGCTCCCTGAAGCTACTGAAGAAATAAGACTTTCTCCCTAAGAAATAAAATCATCTCTCCTTTCTTAAAATCCCTACCAAATAAGATCTTTGCACCTTGCCAAATGATAAGGGTGTGATGATCCATGATTGTCGCATGCTACACCATAGTGGACTATGGTTTTATCGTAGGCTGCTAGTTTTTAGGGTGCAACGATGCTCAAACAAAGGAAAAAGGTGAAATTCTCGAAAGTTTTAGAATGGAAGCTTCGAGAGGATGAGGTGGCCTCTGATCGGTTTGGATCTTACTCACTTCTCTAATTTAGTGGGATCATCCTAATATCTTCATCCATCCCTATTCACCGTATAAAAGAGGGATATCTCATGGGAAAGGCTAGGTTGGATTATGCATGAAGAATTCTGCTAAAAGATTGTACTTGTGATATGTTTTCTTTAGCTTTCCAAGTCAAGTTGTGAATACTCTTCATCAAAAGAATTGGAGAAAAGGTGTGTGTGTTGAAGCAAAGGGCCATTGGAAGAGACCTTGAAACATCAAGGCATAGGTTGTATTCTCCACTTTCATCAATATAATGCAGTGATACATTTCTTCCCTATAAAAGTGTCTCCATTTTTATTGTATAACTCCTTGATCTTATGCATAGGTTTCATTGGAATATATATATTGTTGTTCTCTCTCTTTTTTCGTTTGTGTTTCTTAACAGGTTCAACATCCCACAAATCCAAAGATGGAGAAAGGACGACACTAGCAAGGATCAAATGACGTTTAAACAGTATGTCATGTGTCTCTCTTTGAAATAGTTTACATTACAATGAACTCTAAGGAGAAGCTTGTATTATGCTTTGTTTTGTTCTAATTTCTTGTTGAAGTTAGGGAGATTAGTTTGTGTCATCACTTACCGATTTGTCCGATAACAAAATTGGAGACCATACTAGGGAACGTCCTCTTTTGGTCTTCACTTCCTTTTTTTCTTTTTGCTTGCCTGCTTTTGGTTGATTTTTCATTCTCAGAGTCATTGGGTGATCCATGTTGACTCCCTGGTCTTGAAAGTTCATTAGGAAACCCTGTCCTCTGTTCATTTTTATTTTATTTTCAGTCATCTTTGCACCATGTTGTGAAAACTAGGGCGATGACATCGTACTGTGTATTTCTCATTGCCTGTGACGATCCTTGATCGTCACACCATGCTCTTCTACATCCTGCGACGATTCCTGAAGAAATGTTTTGAGTGACAGTCAATTTTTCCCTCTTTGCCCAGATTTTTTATCATTTCTTGGGATGAATTTTTGGTCATGTTGGGTGATTATTCACAACTTGGTTTGGATTTTTAGTTGAATTTGATCGTTTCTCAAGTGTTGAGAGTCTTTTTCATAAGCTTCATAGTTTTATCTTTCACTTCTTGTTGCAAGGGTATAATATCTGGGCTTCATCCTTGAGTGCTTGTCAGATAAGTTGTTATTGATCTTTTTTGAGTTTTGGATTGTTGTTGATTCAAAAAATATTTTTGATTTCATTAGAAAAATAAGTTTTCTTACTTTTACATTTTTTTTGGTTGCATTATGAGTTAAGTTTGGGAAATTGCGTGGTGAGTGCATTCATCTTCTTGGACAACTTTTTCTTTTTAATTTAGATCTCTGTTTTTATTTGAAAATAAATAGAATTGAAGTTTGTTTTTCTATTTGTAGTGTTTACAAGAAATTTTTTCATTCAAGTGTTTGTTTAAAAAAAATAAAATTGGAAAATTGGATAGCTTTGATTGTTTGGCATTAAGATCATTCAAAGATTGAAGAAATTGTGTTTTGCAACTTCTTGTATTCTGGAAAAAGAAAACCTTCACCCTTATGTAATTAGATTTCATCGAACAAAAATATTGCATCTCATCTCTCTTTGTATATTGTTGATTCAAGGTCAAGCACTTCATCAGTTTCATCTCCTCTTCCTTTTTTAGTTAAGCAACAACTATTAAAATTCGGCGTAATTTTAAAATCTATCTAGTAAATTTTATTTTCTAGAACTCTTGTACACTAACATTAGCTAGGGATAATGCTTTGTAATAGGTTGTGAGGAATACTCTCCAAAGCATCAAAACACACAATAGTATCTTGTGATAGGGAGAGTTAAATCTACTTACTACATTTGGTCTTGGGAATCCCTTCTAACACAAGGGCCAATCACGAGGTCGCATTAGGGCCAATAGAGTTAATCACCCTGCTTTGTTGGTATTAGTGTAGTGAATTCGCATATTATTGGGGGTCACTTAAGAAGAGAATCATGTGCAGACCTTCTCGAGGAGATTTTGGGCTTAGATACCCTGCCCTTGCATGTATATCAGACTTTCGACTGCTTCCCCAGGCATCATTGTCGTAATTGGTAACCTTAGTATCCTGTCTCTTTAGGTTCTTCACATGAGGTGACTGTGGAGGTGCAAGTCTTCACGATACTTGGAATCGACGTTGGCTAAACTCACTTGGGCTCCTTGGAGGGTATACCCATGATTATGTGTGGCATATTGCACCAGGGCATAAGTCTGTTAAGCAGGACGTCAATGTAACTTTTCCACCCACTTTATCCCAACCCCTTCTTGTCTTGATCTTGTGAGGTTGGATTTCATACCAACTAGTGATTTTGAAATAAGAAGGTTTGTTTGTCTGCTTGATATCTAGATTTTATTAGTGAAGTGTTGTTTGTTTCTCTAGTTGGCTATAGATCTCTTTTATTATTTTTTGGGTGCGGCCAACATCAACCCTCTCCATTCACATAGGATGCATGGGTTGCCTCCAGAAGAATCGAAAGAATACCCCTTTCTTCCTAATTCACCAGAGGGTCCTTATCCTAAAGGAGCAATCAATAATGACGTATCTTATGAGATCAGGAGTTCTACTCCATTGGTTGAATCATCACTCCCTGTAAATCCGTTATTGAATGTTATACAAGACCCAATTTTGCTTCGAATTGAATCTTCGGGAGACATTGTTGTTGAAGACTATACTAGAATACCTTCGAGACCTTTCGTAGAGTCTGGTGCGGATGATCCACCATTTCACAGTGAATCATTTAGAACTTCGGTTCATAATTCTGGAATTTTTAATCCTAGTCCAGTCCCTCTTCATTCTTTTTGGAGCACTTCCTCAGGACACGATATTTTTGATAAACTAGGAATGAATCCAAACCAACCTACGTCATCACATATACCCATTACTTATACTGCTTATACAGTACCTTTGGATCATTTTACCAGCACGACAAGTAATTTTTTTACAGTTTTAGACCCATTGTTGGTTGGTACACATACAATTCTTTCTCTCCAACTCACTAACTCTACCACAGTCCCACAAGTTACACTTGTTTCTATTGGAAGTACAGTAACAACTCAAGATCCTATTGGAAAACCACTTCCGCTTAGATCAAAACCATCACTTCCACCTGGGTATAATGCTCTTAATAGTTCTATTGCTAATCATACCCAGGGTCCATCAGGAGGACCTAATCTTTTTGTTCCACCTAGGTATAATGCTACTAGCATTTTTGTTCCCACACCTACCCAGGTTCTATCCAGAGGGCCTAGCATTCCTCCACCACCTGGAGGATCTAATTGTCCTAGCCCAAGTAGATCCAATCAGTTTGGGGGCACAAGTCAATTTGTTACTTCTGGTTTTCAACTTCCTATTGGAGGTCAACCTCAAGTTGGGGGGAAACACCAAGTTGGGGGTCATAACCCAGTTTACGGGCAGTATACACTTGGATTACAACCCCAACCTTGGAATTTTACTTTCCAGGGAAATCAACAACTACCTGGGGGGGGGGGAATCCTCAATTAAATTATTTTGTACCCTCTAATCCCAGGCAACCTTATCCAGGCTCTGTAAATCCTACTAGGGTTCCATCTTTTCAATCTAATGCCCCTTTCCAAGGTGGCATACCAAATCAACCAACACATGTTGGCTACTTGACTCAACCCTCCACCACCGAATTTGACAGGACCCTCTAACTACTTACAAACTGCTTATGGTCCTATTGGTATACCTACGAGATTGCCTCCCCAAAATTACTAGTTTCCTCAAGTAAACAGACAATTGTCGTTTCTAGCTACTTTGGATTTACTAGATTTATCTAGGATTTTGAATGATCCCATCTTGCATTCCCCTTATTGGTAAGTTATACCTGCCAAATTACCATCAGACATTCCTAATTTTGACGGTCGATCGGGAGAAGACCGAAACAATCACGTCATGACATTTCATCTTTGGTGTTCATCCAAATCCTTGATGGATGACTCCATCCGATTACGTCTTTTCCAATACACTCTTACGGGTTCGGCTGCCAAATGGTACATCAAATTGCCACGAGGATTCTTCAATGATTTCAACACCTTAGCTATGGATTTCTTAACACATTACCGATTACCGATACGATATGAGAAAGGAACCAAAATTTTAAGTTCATTTAACCAATCATCTTCTACTCACATCTCCGATCATATTCACAAGTGGAGGAGGAGACGATGATTAATAAAATTTCCCCTTCCTGATAAATTATTGGCTAAGTGGTTTACCAAATCACTCATCGGTCCTATAGCCCATGATGTTTCCATGGGAGGTGGCATCACTGAAGAAGAAGCGATTAGTCATGCTTAATACTTGGATCTCGTTTATTCTCAAACAGGCACGTTATATGACTTGATCCCTAATGCTCCTCGTCTATCTACAAATACAACCCCAATGCCTCTAGTAGCTTCTCATGTTGTTGACGGTGTGATTGGAACTTTTCATGCTGAGACTTAGCCCAAACAAGCCAATCATTCCAATCCCAAATCTACTACTGCTAATGTACAAAATGTTGCTCTTCCTACTCCCTCTCCCAGTAAAATCTCTGAGGTCAATACAGTCCAGTCTACACTTTCCGGTAAATCTCAAAATAAAAATAAAGGGAAGGGTAAGAATAAAAAGGATAAACCTAATAATCAGCAACCAAATAAACCCAAAACTCAACCTACTGAAGATAAGGAAAAGAGAAAACCTCGTTATCCTTGTCTTATCTATGGCGAGGACCATTATACGAAATATTGTCTGAGATGTGCAGAAGTCACTAAGTTCCTGAAAGGAATCGAGACTCCTCCTACGTCTGCCATTTTGTCACAACCTTTTCCTTCTCAGCAACAGGCCCAATTGGTTATTCATGACCAACCTTCTCCCTCTACCACCTCTTATGTACTTATGTGTACTGGTGACTCCAAGAAAAATGAAGTTGCAGTTGCTACTCGAACCAAAGATTATTCTCCTTCTAAAGAAAGAGTTTATGATCCACCTCCTCCGTTAGCTCAACCTCCTCCATCGATTTCATCTCCCAATGGTCCTCTTCATATCGAACAACCTATTCTAGATACAATTATTCGTCTGCCTTCTAAGGGCGTCATTTGTAAGTCGAAATTTAACCCACATGCACGTGTCACTCAAAACTACAGTATTGTAGAAGATCTTGCACATGCACCTTCTGTGATGTCAGATCTCGAAGTCCTTCAAAATTTTCCTACTCAACGGAAGGAATTGTTAAAGGTGATTGGTGGAATCGATCCTACATATACAAGTTTTATAATCTTTGACTGGGAAGATCACATTCCAAGACTCCCTCATCAATTGTCTTTTCAAATACAAGTAATTGTGTAAAATAAAAATATTTGTCGAACAATTGTTGATGAAGGAGCTTCGACTTGCATCATGTTCATCACTTGTTGGAAATCCATTGGCTCTCCTACTCTTACCGAGTCACACAACATGTTAAAATCCTTTAATGGTACAAGGTTTAAACCTTATTGTGTTCTTCCTGCATTATCTATTGCGTTAGAAGGAAAAGCGATTACTTTTGAGGTTGAGGTGTTTGATGCACCTCTCAATTACAACCTTTTACTTGGTTGTAGTTGGATCGATGCTATGTGCGTAGTTGTTTCTACTCTTTTCCATGTGATATGATTCCCTCACCAAGGTAAATTTGTTACGATAGATCAACTCGCCTTTTTTAGCTCTGATTCGCGCACTAGTAACGTTCCATTCATAGAAAAAATACCTCCTAGTTATGAGAATTTTGGTGTGGGTGTTTTAAAGGATTCATTGTTAGTGGGTACTTTCCCCATTCCACCACCCGATGTTCCTCCTCCTTTTGTCGCTTCTATTAACATGATTTCGACCAGTGTTGGTGAAACTCCTGAGTCTTATGACCCTTGGATAGTAACTAGCTTGGAAGAATGTATTCACTATGGCGACCAAATTCCTTTAAGTCTAGTATAATTGGCCTATCAAACTATTCAATTGGTCTCTCCTTCTCCTCACTATCTCTTTGATACGTCTCCTGATCCACTTACACAATATTTCCAACTGATGAAATGATCATGGAAGTTATGTTTGTGGAAGACACACCAGGGGATGATGGAAATCATCGTTCTATTCTCTTCCTCGAACCTGAGACTATCAAGAGTTATCAACGGATTTTGAATCCTTCTATAGTTATTACTATTCCCCCAGTTTTTGAACCAACATGTGATGTTTTGTATGAAGGGAACTTGGGAAATATTTTACCCACCATCCCTCTAGATATTTCAATTAAACCTGGAATTGTTGAAAATATTCATATAGGTGCCTCATGTTCTCCTGATGAGATCCAAACTTACAAGGCCCTTTTCTAAGAATTTTGTGACGTTTTTTCATGGAGTTACGAGGAAATGCCTAGAATTGATTCATATATCGTTGTACATGAAATTAAGACATACCTTGACGCTAAACTCCTTCGACAACGACTTCTCCCAGTTCATCCATGAAAAGTTGATGTGATTAAACTCGAAGTTGAAAAACTTCTAAAAGATGTTTTTTTCTACCCTGTAGCATTGATTGATTGGGTGTCCAATCTTGTTCCAGTTACGAAGAAACAAGGAACGATCCATGTTTGTGTTGATTATAGGGATATTAACAAGGCTTTTCCTAAAGATAATTATCCAACCCCTTTTGTCGACTAAATTGTTGATGATTGTGCCGAGAGTGAAATATTCTCTCTGATGAATGGATTCTCTGGCTATAATCAAATCAATATTTTACCCGCGGATCAACATAAGACCGCTTTTATTTTCCCTTGGGGAACCTTTGCATACCGTAAACTCCCTTTCGGTCTCACAAATGCTGGTGTGACTTTTCAACGTGCTATGTTTTATGCCTTTCATGATATTAAGCATATTGTACAACCTGTTGGCAGCCAATTCAATTTTTTCTATTGTCTTATAAGCTGCCTACACCAATGTTTCACAAACATTGATTTTTCGTTGCAATTTTCAAATGAACGACGATTTTATTCTTTGCGCCTTTCCGCATGCCTATCTTCGTTTTGTTTTCACGACTGTAAGTGTGAAATCTTAGTCCTTCAAAGTCACATTAGAATCATTGTTTGAATTGTCGTCATCCTTCCGATTGATATGCCCTTTGCGCTTACATTTCACTATCATTGTGCAGCTGGCAAAACTTTCGAACTATACTCATTGGACATTTTAGATTGATTATGTGACTTGATTTCATTCAGTTTGTAATGCATTGGTATTTGGATTGGTTTCTTATTTGACCTACTCAACCTTTAGTTTCATAAGATATATGGGTATTATGTTTAAATCTTTCATACATATATTTTTAAATATAATTCCTATGTTAATGTTTTCATAACTAT
>ML791238.1:662106-694218 GCA_009831015.1 Picea engelmannii
GACTAACTGGTGTGAGTTTCTCTCCTCCAACCAGCTTAAGAAGTCATCATACACAGGGCAGACTTGGAGCGTTTCCAGGTCAATTAGTATTTAGTTTACTGTTTTCATTAAGTAGTTTAATCTAGATAGAAGTTTAATTAGATTTATATTAGATTGTTTAATTTCAGTAAATATATTAGATCGTTTAATTTCAGTAGTTTTTATTTCTTTTTCATAAAATATAAAAGTCAAAAAATAAGTTCTTGGCTGTCTTAAGGCAGCGAATACATGAGTTTTGCAGGTTTTAATTAAATATGTAGTTTGTTTATAGTGTACATTTGTGAATAAGAAATATTACAGCAGACAATTAGATAGTTGATTTGAGTTATTATGATAGTAATTAGTAGCTTGTAGATAGAATAGTTAGAATAGTTTATATTTAGTATATTAGTTCCTTTTCTTTGTTTTATTAGTTTCTAGTTTCCTTTATTTTAGTTAGTTTCTTGTATTTAGTTATAGTTTAGTTTGTTTTATTTACTTTAGTTAGATCACCTAGCTCAGATCATTTCTCTTTGGTTTTCATAGAAGACCTTAGAGCGGCCAACGGAGCCGTTAAACTCGTCAGGGTGGTCCATTCCAAACGGCTTGGGTTATTTAGACAACCCTGGACCGGTTCCACTCTCCCAGTTGACGGACGGTCATTTTCCCCCGTCAACACAACCTTACCTAGATTATTTACTGGTGCATTCCATGCGTCGTCAAGATCACCTGGCACACTTACGAGCCATTTTTCTCCATTGTAGATATTACCGCATACGATTGAATCCACATAAATTTGTTTTTTATGTGGAGTCTAGAAGACTTCTAGGCTTTATTGTTTCTATGCATGTAATCATGGTAGATCATTTGAAGGTTGAAGCTATTATCAATTTGCCTCCTCCTTCTACTTTATGCCAACTCCAAAGTTTGCAAGTGAAGGAAAAATTTCTACGTTGATTCATTCCCAATTATGTCGAACTAATGAATGGTTTCACTCGACTTCTTAATAAGGGTCATGATTTTATATGGGATGACACTGCTAACAATGTCTTTGAAGATTTGAAACTTGCATTAACTTGTACACCACTCTTATTTCCCCTCGATTATAGTCGATATTATTTCTTATATTTGGCTGCTTCGGATTATACCATAGCCATGGTTCTAGTCCAAGAGGATGATTTGCACGATGAACATGTTATTTACTATTTAATTCAGAGTCTTACGACCACCGAAATCAAATATATGCATGTGGATAAATTGACCTTGGCGGCTGTTCAAGTTGTTCAACATTTTTGTCACTATATCTTATTGCACAAAACCACAATTATGTTTATGGCAACCCTATGCAACATATTCTTACACGACAATTTTTAGGGGGGAAATACTCCAAATGGATAGTGATTCTCCAGGAGTTTGATTTGGAGTTTGAGTGAGCCAAGTTAAAGAGTTCTTTGGTCTTTGCTAAGTTGATATGTGACCTTCCCTCCACTGAGACAAAAACTGTGGCAAAATATTATTTTCTTGATGAATCTCTCTTTCTGATCAGTTCAAACGATATCTGGTATGGAGACATTATCATTTATCTCCAAACCCAAACTTTTTGGCCTGATATTTCTCATGTAGATCGTCGTTGTATTAGGTATCAAGCCCGTCGATATATTATCCTTGGTGATACCCTTTACAGTCGTGGTATTGATTCTATGTTTCGACGATGTCTAACCTATGATGAAGTCGAGAAATATTTAAATGACTGTCATTCCAGAGAATGTGGCGGTCATATGTCTGGGTATGACACTTCCCAAAAGATCTTACGAGATGGTAACTTTTGGCCTTCGCTTTTCAAAGATTGTATTCTTACAGTTCATAAATTCCATGCTTGTCAAACCTATAATAATAAGATTCGATCTCATCCTGCTCCACTTTTTCCTATAGTTTTTGTGGGTCCCTTCATTAAATGGGGAATTGAATTCATGGCATGTAACCCTCACTCGGTCGGGGGCCATGGATACATCATTGTAGCTGTGGATTATTTCACTAAATGGGCCGAAGTGATGCCCACATTTGATAACATCGGAAAAAATGCAACATTGTTCATATTCAATCATATCATCACTAGGTTTGGTATCCTTCAGGCCATCGTCATCGACCATGGAACCCATTTTCTCAATTTTATGATGTCTGAGCTTACCGATAAGTTGGGTTTACGACATGAAAACTCAACCCCTTATTATCCACAAGCCAATGGCCAAGTTGAAGCGATCAACAAAGTTTTAACTACTATGCTTCGACAGATGATAGGGATTCACAAGTCAAGCTGACACACAATGATTTTTTTGGAATTATGGGCCTATCGGACGTCAGATAAATCTACTATGGGGTTCATGCCTTTCCAGTTAGTGTATGGTATCGAAGCCATTTTATCGATTGAATATGAAATTCTGTCTCTGAAACTTGTTGTCAAACTTCTCCCCAACACCTCAATCGAACAAGAACGTCTCTTGTATTTAATTCAATTAGACGATACTCATCATGATGTTGCGTTAGTAATAGAAACCCATAAGAAACATGTGAAGGTTCAATATGACAAACATGTTAAACCTCATGTTTTTTCTAAAGGCGATTTGTTTCTTCTGTATGACCAAGATCGTGATTTGTTGGGGGCAGGTAAATTTGAACCCATGTAGTGTGGCCCTTATATCATTAAATGAGTGTTGGAGAAAGGGGCTTACGAGATGGTTGATTACGATGGAATTCCTTTGGGTGAACACAGAAATGGGCTTTACCTAAAGAAGTATTATGCTTAAAGTGTTTTTGCATGAGTGCTTTGTATTTTAGTGTATCATACTCTAGTGTGTTTTTTGTCGTTTATTTTTCTTCCTTCAAGCTGCTTACCTTGCCTTTTTCTTGGTTTCTAGATGTCGACATTCTTGCTACCCTATATCATGTTTGTTGATGGTGCTAGTTGCAGTACTCAAAATATAGCGTCTGTTGCATGGACAATCTATGCACCTACGAACAATTTGATCAGTCTACACGGTATTTCCCTTGGTCATGCAACTAATAATATTGCAGAATACAGTGCGGTTATTGAGTTATTAATTGACTCCATTTCATTTGGCATCCATCATCTAATTATACGTCTTGATTCTCAACTTGTGGTGTTGCAATTAAGCAACGTTTATTCCATCCAGAGTCCCGCACTATTACGGGTATACTTGAGAATTATTCTCTTGGAAACAAATTTTGATTACATTGAATATCAACACATTCCTATATATCTAAACACATTAACATATGTATTAGATAATTATGTTTTAGATAGACATTTGCACCATTTATAAATCCAAACACACATGTAAAGACAAGTAAGTCGGTAGAAGTTTTGTATTATAACGTCACAAGTTACAAAAAAGTGTGTGTCTTGAAACCAAAATGTTGAAGCACATGGCTTCATATACATATGCATCATGGATGCTCCTCGTGATAACAAACCATTTCCCGTGCTACATGATGGAGCATTCGACCAATGGATGCTGAAACGCCAACCATATGGCGTTGGTAGCGTCAAGGTAACTCATGCACAGTGATATCATGGATATCCATAGTCAACCCCTCGAGGTTGTGTTCGATCTCCTAGAGATCCTTAGCTGCTACCCCTCGACCTACCACTGCACCTATCTCTCCACATATTTGGATAGGAGATGATCCTGGAGGCCTGAAGGATGCCACATCTGTATGATTGAGATATCTTCTTTAGTCTCAGATACATAACATAAAAATTTCATAATTAAAATACCAAAAAAAACATATAATGAAAAAATTCTTTTTACCTATCTCTCCCCATTGCGAACCCTCAGGTAGTTCCAATTCCGTATCACCATGAAAATTCGTCCCAACATATGCATAATCCTCAATCATGACAAGTTGATCTCTCAACCACTGTAAGAAGACATGACCATATGTAACGGTTGGCACGCCACCATGGTGTGCCATCAAGTCTACCCACCTCTTCATTTGAGGATCCTGTGGAGTGGGTACACCCCAATCCACATGTTGTAGGAGCAAAACTAGGACCCTCTCTAGGAAGAAGGATACCAAAATTGATCCATATCTAAATTGTTTTAATCAACCGGTCCTACACTTTGTTAATTGTTTCTTCATATTTTTTAGCAGGCCCTCACACTAGTTGAAGACTTGGGGCTCTATGAACTCGATATCATACTGGAAATGGCTCTGTAAAGACATATGTGGAGCAACACTCCCTGCCACATGAGTGATAGTATAGAGAATGGTCTTCAATGATAAATCCTTAACATATTTTATGGCAAACTTTCCATTATGTTTCTCTGTACTAGTTGCGCAGTGATGTGCTACATAATAATCCATAGGTTCACCTCCTCCTCTGCTTCCCGATAGTGACAGCCGGAAACCACGACAAGATAATCCAATAAAAAATAGATGTCCTAAATGTCTAGAGTGAGTGTATGAACCCCAACATGAAAATCTTGTTCATTTATGTCCCACATATGGACTAAGTGATCCAATAGAATCAATTGGGCTCTCATGCCCTGCACTTTGAAAAACTTAAGCAAGCCACACTCCCGGAGTGCCATGACGGTGGTGGGATCATTCCTGACAATGTAATGATCTTCTTCATGCTCTCTTTCCCTCCATTCGAGCATGATGATAGATGGAAATTCTGCCAAACAACAATAAAATATGAATTAGTTCATCAAAAATCCTAATTTGGGAGTTTTCCTAGCTCTCTCTCTCTCTTTTTGTTTTTTGATTTGCAGTCGTCGCAGGAGACAAGGTTACCACAGTGTGGCATCATCACACCCCAGTGGTTAACCCCCTGTGACGATCCTAGATTGTCGCAGTTCCCGATATGGGTAGCTTGCGGTGATCTAGAGGCGCTCTATCCCTTGGAAATTCTCCCATAAACTCAAAATTTAACCATTAAAACTGAAAAATTTTACCATAGAAAGATAGAGGGAAAGAAGAGCACCTACCTCACGGAAAAGACTCGAGAAATCGTCCATGGAGCACTCCAGAATCATCACTTGAATATCGGAGGAAAAAGAGGGTTTTTGGCACAAGTTTGGTGAAAATACAAATGAAATGGTAAAATGAACTTGTTTTGACCTATTTAACTTATTTTTACCATTTTAATTTAAAATTAAATTATTTTCACCTATGTCAAAAACCTAATGAACTTTTCAAAGTGTCAATATTGCAGGATAGGGATTTGGCAACCGGACTTTTGATATGGATCACCCCTTTTTGGTCGTTTTTTAGTGTTTTTATGATGTATATATGCTTTTAGGTTTTTTCAGTAAAAAACGATGAGCATGGTCTTTATTCTTTCTCAGGCTCGTAAAACTATGAGAAATCAATCAAGTAAACTTTTATCATTGTTTTGGACTCGTAATGGAAATACGAAAAATGAACCCCCCTGGAGTCCCCTTTAAGCTCTTTTCAAACTCCCTAAACATGAAAAGATAGTCGAGCGACCTTGTTCTTTTCACACTCATAAAAGTATTTGAAGAAAACGTCTGATGAGCAGTGGATCTCTTTTTCGGTCTCATCTAACTAATTTATGAAAAATGACATTTTGGAGTTTTCTTTAAGTTTTTTTTAGACTCTCTAAATGTGAAAAACCCCTGATTTTTCTTTCTTTGGACTCGTAAAACAAGCATCGAAAGGCCCATATGGGACCGAACCACTCCTTTCTAGAGTTCATTAAAAATACTCTGAGGGACTCATTCGAAGGATGAGCTTATATTTCAAGCATATGTTATCCTCCTCAAGCTTGTGTAAAAATAAAGAGGTACTCGCTAGAAATGGTGGGGGGGAATTGGGAAAGAAATGTATATCTGTATCTGTGTTAGTGGCAGTAAGTCACTCTTGAATATGACACCCCTCTTCATTAATGTATCTAGGTTGGGAAATCCATTTGTCTCTCATTTGATCATCCACAAGTCTGTATGTTGGGTCCTCCTTGAGTCAATGTTTCCAAGACAATTATCATGTCGTTCATATGTTCAAGAGAAATTCAACCTAAAAAAGCCTTATATCGAGTTAGTCATCTGCAGTCCTCAAACTCTTACCATGTCAGCCTTCCCTGAGTCACTTTTGAATCACTTTATACTCTGATCCACTTTAAATTTGTTACATATTTTGTGTCATTGATGGGGGATACATTAAGGCCCTCCTGTGATGAGTCTTTTCTTGTCGACTTCAGCTAATTATCTGGGAATTAGACTTAGAAATCATTTAGTACCTTGGAACCTCCATGCCTTAATGCTAGGTTTCCTCGTTTTCGACAGTGGGTTCACATCATTAGCCCCTGATTGGAAAATTCCATCGAGTTTTCGACTTCAACTCATTAATTCACATTCATTGGATTGTACTAGAGTACCTTGGGGGTCACTGACATCAATGGTGATTTCCCTCGCACTTGTTAACGATATCCATTAATGATCAGTATTCAAGTGGTTTATGCCATGTTCGAATTCGACACCTATAATCACATGGATAGATTCGTACTTCAGGATGATGGAAATGAAGACCCTGGATATTTCCATATTGGTTCAGGTTGCGATGGATTATTCATAAGTCTATAGTGATGCATAGATCCACCGTGTATTTCTCGTGGCTATGTCTGAATTTGAGTCATTACAGCATATATCCACAGTGTATTTCTCGTGGCTATGTTGAATCATGATGACATGGATCCACAGTGTATGATTGGTGGCCATGACTCACTTGAAACTTATGCTTAGAGTCACTTGAAGTCTAAGTATGGGAATGCCTACCTCAGTAAATGGTATATTATTATGCAGATGCTTGATTGTTTGCAATTTTTGACCGATGTGCTCCTTGTTCTCGACACACACATTCTACAAAGTATTTTAGCTGTCACATTTTCCAACTTCGTACTTTGGGGGTCATTCTGTTACACATTATTTTGGTCACCCCTGTGATCAAATGACGATATGTGTGTTGCTTACTCCTCTGCTCCCTGAAGCTACTGAAGAAATAATACTTTCTCCCTGAGAAATAGAATCATCTCTCCTTTCTTAAAAAACCTACCAAAGAATATCATCACACCTTGCCAAATGATAAGGGTGCGATGATCCCTGGTCATCGCATGATGCACCATAGTGGACTGCGTCGTCGTCGCAAGATGCTTGTGTTTAGGGTGTGACGATTCTCAAACAAAAGAAAAAGGTGAAATTCTTGAAAGTTCTAGAATGGAAGCTTCGAGAGGATGAGGTGGCCTCCAATCGGTTTGGATATTACTCGCTTCTCTTATTTACTCGGTTTGTGCTTCTTAATAGGTTCAACATCCCACAAATCTAAAGATAGAGCAAGGACAATACTAGCGAGGATCAAATGATGTTTAAAGGGTATGTCATTTGTCCCTCTTTGAACTAGTTTACATTACAATGAAATCTAGGGAGAAGCTTGTATTCTATTATGTTTTGTTCTAATTTCTTGTTGAAGTTAGGGAGATTAGTTTGTGTCAGCACTTACCGATATTTTTTATAACAGTAACATAGATTGCATCCAGAATTCCATAAGCAAAGCATGTCCTTACAACCCATGTGAGTAACAAACATTCTGCTGGAAATAGTTCACAACAAAGCACAATACACATAAGTTCTTATCTCTATGAAAAGTTGGCCCTGAGGGATTTTCAATATTAGTTAACCAAGTATTTTCTCATAAAATAGTTTCTTGAGTGTATACAAAGCTTGAAGATCCCTTTCAACATGGGTCTCTTCCCTTATTTATACCACTATTTCTAACTCCCCAAAAATGAATTCTTGCATTCCTCAAGAAACAGTTACAAAAATTTTCATCTCCCCTTGTGAGAATAAAGAAAAAACTGAAGTGGTTGAGAAAAAGACAAAATAGAATATAGTTGACAACAAATTCAGATTTTCTATTTTGTCTTATATATGTGTCCTTATCCCTGATGTATGTTGTCCAGATATACAAATGATCATAAAGAGATAAGACTCTATGGTACACTAGCTCTTCGAGGGTAGCTGCATGCATGACTATGTTGTCATTGAGGGTCTTTCTATCCATTGATAACATAGTCGTGAATTCCTCAATCATGGTGTGGACCTTGGTAGGTTGTATTAGATGCTACTCGATTAAGTCTATTGTTATCCTGGTCGCAGATTTGATGATTTTTGTTGCCCTATATATTCTCGATCAATTCCTCCATTGTTAGATTCTTATCGAGTTCTTCCAAGGGAGGGAGATGCCATTTTTTGGTTAACTCCCGCACCACTTTGTGCAATCGTGAACAAATTTCCATTAAACTAGTTGTTTCCTTGTCATATTTATGTCTATCTTGTTGGAAACGGTCTAGCGAAGCGAGGTCTGTCTTTATTTCCATCCTAGAAGAGTGAGGGGGCTCAACATGTGCATCGGGGTTCTCTACAATCCATCTGTCGACATTGTCCATACTGTCCTCAATAGTGTTGAGTTGTGTAATTTTTTCCCCTCACTTTGCCTTGATGATCTATGATTGTAGTAGTTTTTTGTTGAAACAAGTGTAGGAGGGCATACATATATATGATGTTGTCTTCTAATTTTTCCTTGACCTTCTCTGCACTAGTCTTGAAGCTTTGCATACTACCCTCATCAATCCTTACCGGCTAGAGTTTTTCCTCTAGCTCTCTAATCCTCACATCCTTTTCTAGATTTTGATGGCATAAATTTTGGACATTGTCTTATGTCATCGTCATGAAAGTGGTTCCAGTAGAGGATATGGATATCAGATCCTTATTAACGTTTTCCATCACTAGGGTCGTTGTGAGTAATGATATTGGATTACCCCTCGTGATCGATACCTTCCTTAATTGTTCTTGTAAAATACTACCTATGGCCTTATCATATGTGAACTTATTTAGATTAGGCACTTCATATGGTATGAACGAGGTACAAAGTCCCAAAACTAGCCCGCTGAATTGAGTATTGTCATTCACACGTGTTGTTGATATCTCTGAGATATCGGTGTCCATTGGTGATGTATCATTGTTCCTTTCTTCTACATGTTTATTTTCCTCAACTTCCTTCTCTGTAGCCTCAATTTTTGTTATTCATGTCGCCTCTACTATTGCATCAACTATGACCTTTTCGACTGTTTCCTTTTTCTCAACTTCTTTTTGGGAAACTGCCTTCGCCTCTACTTCTACTTTTGTTGTTGTTGATGCATCCTCTTTAGCCTTGGCTTTGGAATCACTATTTTTCCTTTTCTTCTCCACTGCATATTCCTTTTTGTTGTGAATATTTTCTTTCTTCCTCCTCTTCTTTCTGTTACTGGATATTCTTCTTCTATTGATTTTGATTGCATAGATGTAGTTGCAACCGATGAATTTGTTGTTTCTTATTCTTTTGCTTTATTCTTGGCTTCCTCATATGATTTTTATTCATCAATGATTCTCCCAATGGGTTTTCCCCATCTTTTGAAGGTGACTTCATCGTAATTTATTGCACCATAATGTACTTCTTCTTCCTCCTAAACATCATATGTATATTCTCAAGGCACACTGAGCATGTTGAAGTGTGATTTGATGACCTTCTTTAGGTCGTGTGATCTAAAAAGGATTCATAGAAGACTAAGGATAGCTCAGAACTTGCAGAAGCAACTCAGGACGCTCAGAATGGCCTCAGCAGATAGAGAAAGGTAAAAAAAAATCAAAGTTATCAAAACATAATGAAAATGACATCGTTGTGAAGAGCGCGTTGCAAGATTTCCAACAGTGCAAACAACTCGTCAAACAGAGTTACAGATCGAAAGATATTCGCGGTCAAAGTTTGGTCAACCTAGACTAGTCAACAGGGGCATTAGTCAACATCCGTACTGCTGATGTCAGTATCAGTACAGATGATGTCAGCATCCATACAACATACGTGGAATGTGTAGGAGGTGACATGTGTCATGTTAGATTCAGCATGGTGACGTGGCAACACTAGAGGCTGCCATGTGTCACTCATATTTGGAATTTCTAGGTCATTTTGTGGACCAGTAAAATTATGCCACGTGGCAATCCATACAACCATGTAGCAGTCTGTACATTAATGTGGTGGATGACGTGGCAGGATGAGTTGGAAGACCGTATGCTGACGTGGCAGGATGAGTTGGCAGACTGTATGCTGACGTGGTAGGGTGATTATATAGTGGTTGACGTGACCCAATGGTTGGTTTCCACATGGCCCAGTCATGGGTTGCCATGTGGTAGTGGGAAAATGCCCAATGACAACCTATGAACGAAAAATTAAAAATTTAAAAAGATTTGGCGGGTCCAACAAATCTGGCTACCGACCAACATATAGAAGCCTTGCGAAAGTTAGCAGAACAAACATATGTCAAATATATATATATATATTACAACGATCAATCCATAAGGGGAGGCCCATGGGCTCGACCCTGGGACCTCTCCCCCTATACATGCCTTAATATATGATTCACAACCACTAGGCTAACGACCTCACATTGTTTACAACATCAGTTTATTTATTTAAAATATGAATCCACCCAGTGCTAGAAGGAGGGTGTGTGTGGGTACAGACCGATATGGTTTTCCAGAAAAAATATTCAGCATTTTTTGCAGGTTGCAGGGCACAAAAACCGAGACAAAGTTTCTCTTAGGCCTGGGAGTGCCATAGTTGGATTGAAGCATGGAGACAGTCATCTTTGGGTAATTTGACGCCACGAATTCAATGGCATTTTTTGTTTTTTGATTTGAGCAAAACTTCTGCAACTTGATTTCATAATGAGGTATACTTATGTATTTTGCCAAATTCTTTTGTTGAGTTAATAAAAATGCATACACATTTGAGAGCAAGACCCAAAGACGTAGTCCACCAGGGATGGACTCTGTTATCAAGTTTTTAGTGTTCATATTTTATGCTTATGTCTCTTCATTATTGAGATTTTTCTTCTTTAATGGTGCATTTTAATTTATGCTCATTTAATGCAATTATGTATAAGTCACTCGATGAAAAGATTTTGGATCATGTTGGTATCAAAGCAGTCATCTTTTACTTGAATTGTTTAGTGTGAATACTTACTAGGGCCAAGAATAAATAGGGTGAAGGAACTCTTAATACTTTCAATCCTGAAGTTGGTCGTGCATCTCGAAGGAAGAAAATGATAGAAGAGGACAAGCGTGATGAATAGGAGAAAAACATGCATATGGTATTTTATCACATGTAAAAAATGGTCGAACAAATGTATGGAGACTACAAGAAGAGGATGAAGAAGAAAGGGAATAAAAAGGAAGCGCATGCTGATGATGATGCTTTGATAAATCAAGGGGCTAGAGGAGACCCTCCTGAGCCTCCATCTTCACCATCAAGTTCTAGGTCTTCTTCCTCTGAGAATTCTCATCATTCTAGCCATAAAGCCTCTTTTAAGAAACCATTATTAAAGCTTGATGTAAAATTTGCTTTACATGTGTTTAATGGATATGTTAATCTTGAAAAGCTTGATAATTGGATCTGACAGGTTGAAGTTTATTGTCGTGTTCAACATATTGATGAAGAGGAAGTTAAAGTGCAACTGGCTTCTCTTCGGTTGGAAGGCACCGCTCTCGTATGGTGGGAAAGAAAACTTCAGGACAAAAGTAAGTGTGGTAATATTCTTTCCTCATGGTTGGAATTTAAATCAATGATAAGGAAGCAATTTTATCCATTGGGTTATTTATGTAAAGCAATGATGGAATGGAAAACTTTAAGACAAAGTAAAGGTCAAACTGTACAAATTTTCACAGAAGAATTTAGGAAGAAATCTCTTGGATTAAACATTCCTTTGGATTCTTATGAAACTTTAATGAAGTATATTGGCACACTTCATGGTTATATTCATCATACTTTTCTCTTGTTTAACCCCACCAGTCTTGACGAAGTTTGTGTGCAAGCCACTCACCTTGAGAACAGGGGAAAGCATGTTCAAGAAGATCCCACAAAGAAACCTTCCAATCTCCCACGTAATCCATTTAAGAAGTTTAAAAGGAAGGACAAGAAGACCGCCACAGTGACAAGAGAAGGAGGAAAGCCATCTTGCACTCATTGCAAGAAAAGTGGTCACAATGACAAACACTATTGGAAACTACATCCAGAGAAGAGATTGAAATAGTTTGGTGGAAAGGGGAAGACAAAAATCGTTGCTACAGTGCAACAAGACCTTGGTTCCTATTCAGGAGACGAAGGAAAGATCACAACAGTTGGAGTAAAAGGTAAAGATTTTGTTCATGCTAGTTCAAATTCCAATAATGAATCTCATGATGATGAACAAAAAAGGAATAAATTATTTCACATAAGAGTTGTATCTAAACACACTAAGATAGATACATTATTTGATCTGGGTTCCCAAGTAAACTTGATATCTAAAGAACTTGTCAAAAAGATGGGTCTTGAAACAAAACCACATCCAAAGCCTTATCTTCTTGGTTGGGTATGTGATAAAGAAAAACTTAATGTCACCAAACAATGTAGGGTCATATTTTCTATTGCTTCAAAATTGATTGATGAAGTGGATTTGGATGTTGTATCACTTGATATATGTGGCATAGTGTTGGGGAGTCCTTATATTTATGATAAAATAGCAGTCTTCTTTCGTCATGAGAACAAATAGCACCTTAATAAGGAGGTAGTGGAATATATTGTTAGAGCTCACGGCATGAGGGTAAACACAAAACTCGTTAGTGCAAGACAAATGAAGAGACTCATAAACACTAATAAGAGATATGTACTCATGGTCGTAAGGGAGAAAGATGTCGAAACATCCAACGCTTTCCAAGGATGTGATCATTCTCATAAGAAATAATTAATTGATATTGTTTCTAAGTATGATGATATTTTCCAAGAACCAGATGGATTACCTCATAAGAGGGAAATCCAACATGAGATACATCTTCAGAAGGATTCTCCTCTTCCTAATGTGGGCATGTACAGGATGTCAGTTGTAGAGATGACATAGATCAAGAAGTAGGTACAGGGTTATTGGATCAAGGGGTCATCGGGCCCAACTCATCTCCTTTTGTTTCTTTGATCATAATGGTGCAAAAGAAAGATGGCACATGGTGAATGTGTGTCGATTAACGAGCCTTAAATAAAATCATGGTGAAAAATCGATACCCGCTTCCTTGTATAGGTGATTTACTTGATCAGTTAAAGAATGTTGTTTATTTCACTAAGTTGGATTTGCGTAGTGGATACCATCAGATCAGGGTTCCAGAACAGGATGCATGGAAGAATTCCTTTAAAACCAAGCATGGATTGTTTGAGTGGTTAGTTATGTCGTTTGGGATTTGTAATGCTCCGACAACCTTCATGCGTATGATGAATGATGTATTCATGCCTTTCCTAGATGATTTTGTGATTGTATATTTAGACGACATTCTTATTTTTAGCGGGACTTGGGATGAACATGTGAGGCATGTAAAACAAGTATTGGATACTTTTCAAAGGGAAAAGTTGTATGTAAAATTGTCTAAATGTGAATTTGGCAAGACTGCACTTGTATACTTAGGTCATATTCTAGGAGGAGGACAGTTAAAAAATGATCCTTCCAATATTGATGTAATTGTAAATTGGCCTGAGCCCAAAAGTGTAACCAAGATACAGAGCTTCTTAGGTGCAGTCTAGTATTGGAGGAGGTTCATTTTAAACTTCTCCTTTATAGTATCTCTTTTACATTCCTTAACCAATGTGAAGAACACTTTAGGAAAGCAACAAAAAACTTTTGACACTTTGAAGGAAAAGATTAGTACCACACCAGTATTAGCATTGCTGAATCTTCAACAGCCCTTTGAGATCGAGACAGATGCCAACAGATACGCCATGGGTGCAGTATTGATGCAATGTCATAAGCCTATCTGTTACCACTCTGAAACTTTTAACCAAGTTGTTGTTAACTATCCCACATATGATAAAGAGTTGTATAAATTAGTTCAAAGTGTAAAGAAATGGAAACACTACTTGTTAGGGGAGGAAACAATCATACATATAGATCACCAACCCTTACAGTATCTCCAAGCACAAACCAAACTGGAAAAATCTCGACACTACAGATGGATGGTTTTTCCACAAAATTTTCATTTGGTAATCAAGTACAAAAAGGGTACAAGTAACAAGGTAGTTGATATGCTTTCTAGACCTCCTATTGTTGCTTCTATTATTTTGAAGAATACTTCTTTATCTCATGATAGCTATGTGGAACAATATTCCATTGATGAAAATTTTAAAGAAGTATATGAGAAGCTAACCCATGGTGCACAGGTAGAGAACTATTGTCTACAAGGAAAAATACTCTACCATATTGGAAAGCTATGTATTCCTACAAGTGAACAAGTCCATGTAATACGAGAAGCTCACACTTCTTAAATTTGGTAGCATCGATAGTCATTCTCCAATGAGAGGCCATATGGGCCACCCTAAGGCTAGCCAGGGAGATTTGGAGAATCAACGGGTCTTGTGAGGTATTGACAAAAGCTAAGGGGAACATACAACCTCTGTGAGTCAAACCAAAATTTATCACGAACGAGATGCTATGTGAGTCAAATGCAAATGTCAGGGGGAATGTACAACCTCTGTGAGCATAGACAGTGTAGTGCAAAAGTCAGGGGGAACGTACAACCTATGTGAGCATAGATAGACTAGTGCAAAAGTCAAGGGGAACATACAACCTCTGTGAGCCTAGTAAAACCTTGTGAGCCATGAGCAAAAGTCAAGGCATCTAGAAAAAGTTAGGTTGAATATAAAATTCCTATGAGCTAGAAACAAACAATATTCCTAATATTGCAAATGATGTTATTGTATTGATCTAGTGCGTTGGCACGTGTAAACATTATCCACAATGAAGACAATTTCAAATTGCCTTGTCAAGAGTTGTAACTAAAGTCTCGAGTCTAGTTATATGTAATAACTAAAGTGTAATGTTGAGTTGCAACTAAAGCCTTGAGTCTAGTTATATTTTAGTAATGTTGAGTTGCAACTAAAGTCTTGAGTCTAGTTCTATTTTAGAACTAAAGTGTAATGTGGAGTTGCAACTAAAGTCTTGAGTCTAGTTCTATTTTAGAACTAAAGTGTAATGTTGAGTTCCAACTAAAGTCTTAAGTCTAGTTCTAAGTTCGAACTCAAGCATGTCAATCTCAAGTCTAGTTCTAAATTCAAACTAAAGCATGTCAGTCTCAAGTCTAGTTCTAAGTTTGAACTAAAGTGTAATGTTGAGTTGTAACCAATCTCAAGTCTAGTTCTAAGTTTGAACTAAAGTGTAAAGCTGAGTTGTAACCAATCTCAATTATATCTCTAAGTTTGAGCTAAAGCATGAAGCTGAGTTATGTTTAATGCATGCAATCAGGTTACTATTTCGAGCTTCCCCTCTTCCCCTCTTCCCCTCTTCAGCCTATATAAGAAGAGGTTGAACCCTCTCTTCAATACAGTTCTGCAACACAGTTTTGAAACACATTTTTCATATGCAGGTTGAGGGTGAAGTAATAGAGGATCACATCAGTGATAAAGAGGCAGCATATTAGAGGTGTATTTCAGCAAGGTCTTGTAAGTATTTGTCAGGTCAGAGTCATCTTGGCAAGCTCTTTGAGAGAAGAACATTCATGGTGGATATTTGTAAGAGATCTTACATTATTAATGCAATAAAGGAATATTGTTTGCTGGGGTTTTTCTCCCTGTACAGGGTTTCCCCAGGGTATATGTGTTGTTGATGTGCATGTTTACTTATCTACATAGTTATTTCTATTCAATTATGATTTGGAATTGTTGAAGTGTATTAAGCTGGAATCAAAGTATTGAAGAAAATAAAAGAATTAATCTGCATAAGAAATCAAGCTAATAATTTAACATGGTATCAGAGCTTAGGGTGTGTTAAACATGTTGAAGTGCAACAACAGGTACACATAGATCCAAGCAAGCTTGATTAAGTTTCCAGTGTGAGGACCATGGCATCCTCCATTTCATTCAAGGCCAAGGATAGGCTCGAAGGAGCTACCAAATTTAATGTGTGGAAGCTCTGTATAACAAATATCCTGCAAGAGCATGATCTTGAGCAGTATGTGACCACAGTGGTGGAGGAACCAACAAATAATGCATGAATAACTGCCTTCAGGAAGAGTCAAGCAAAGGCCAAGTGAATCATCTTTGACTCAATCAAAGACAATATAATGTCTGCAATGACTTCATTGATGACTACCAAGGACTATATGGATACCTTGGTGAGTTTGTATGAGAAACAGGCTCCAAGTCAGGAGAGGACACTTAAGCACGATCTTAAGTATTTGAATATGGAGAAAGGTGAATTAGTGGCATCTTTCTATTCCAGGATAGCTCAAATCAAAGATCAACTTTTGGTCACAGGGGTGACAGTGGACAATGATGATTTAATGCAGGCCATTTTTTACGGTCTTCCTTATTCATGGAAGACCTTCTTATCTAGTGTAAGTGGGAGAGAGATTCATCCCATGTTTGAGAGGTTATGGCATGATTGCCTCTAGGAGGAGAGTCGCACAACTATCAGGAGAGAACCAACAAAATAAGAGCACTCAGCCTTAGCATCAAGATTCAAGGGAAAGAAGAAAGCCACTTTCCAAAAAGGATCTTAGTGGAAGCCAAACACCAAAGGTACATTCAAAGGCAAGAATATTGATACATATAAGAAATAATTCTTTAGTTGTAATAAGTTGGGTCATTTTGCTAAAGATTGTTGGTTTATAAAGAAATATCCTAGGAATGGGAAACATCATGCCTCAACTGCTGAGGATGATGAATCCAAAAGAAATCAGAAAAGTCCTTCTAATGAGAAAGAAAATAGGAAAGAATATTATTTGGTTTCTGCCTTATCCAGTTCAGTTTCCACAGGGCCGAAAACTTGGTTAGTAGACAGTGGTGCATCAAAGCACATGACAGGGTACAAGGAGATCCTCTTAGACTTTGAGACAATCTTTTGCAGAGTAGGTCGAGCTTGGGGATGAAAAATGTTACAAGATAGAGGGAGTAGGCTCTATCTCCTTCAGATTGAAATCTAGGGCTAGACTTCATGTTGATGAAGTATTATATGTTCCAGGGCTCAAGAATAATCTACTATCAGTTGAAACCCTTGAGGACAAGGGATATTGGGTGATCTTCAAGGACAATAAGGCACTACTATGGGCTAAAGGTAGCCAATTAAGTACATCATAACCCATTGGAACTCACAGTGGAGGACTGTATGTCATGTCAGGATAGTCAGTTCAGGCATTGGCTCATGATGCGACTAGCTCCAATGAGTTGTGGCACATAAGACTTGGACATATTCATTACAAATCTATTCCAGATCTATAGAACATGGTATGTGGCATGCCCTCTATTTCTCTTAGTAAAAATGAAATTTGTAAGGGATGCATGCTAGGTAAAAATATACAGAAAGCATTTCCTAGTAGTGACAACATAGCTCAAGACATCTTAGATCTAGTTCATTATGATGTATGTGGTCCCATGTCATCTCCCTCACTCAATGGTTGTTTGTATTATGCCATTTTTATTGATGATTACTCAAGAAAATGTTGGATATATTTTCTTAAAGATAATAGTGACACATTTGATAAACTCAAAGAGTATAAATCCTTTATTGAAAAGAAGACAGGGAAACACATCAGAATCCTTAGAACATAGATTGGAGGAGAGTTTGAATCTCTTTAGTTTGAGTATTTCTGCAAGTCAGCAGGAATCAAGAGACAATTGATCGTGCGATGTAACCCTCAGCAAAATGGAGTTGCTGAGAGGAAAAATAGGATAATTTGTGAGGCAGCAAAAGCAATGATGTTTGACCAGGATCTGCCAAATTCTTTATGGGAAGAAGCTACCTCCGCTACTGTGTATATTCAGAATAGGTTTCCACATGCTATCTTGAAGGACAAGACTCCTGAAGAGGTCTTCTTAGGGATCAAACTTGAAGTAGGGCATCTAAGGATATTTTAATTTCCTATGTATATTCATGTCCCTAAGGAAAAGAGGACAAAGATGGAACCCTCAGGAAAGAAAGGGGATTTTGTGAGGTACAATGAGAACTCCAAGGATTACAAGATTTATGTACCAGGTTAGAGGAAAATAGAGGTAAGTAGAGATGTGACTTTCCATGAGGAAGCCACATTTAAGAAATCTAAAGAGCTTCAATAAGATTCAAAAGCAGTTCAACCAACTTCACCCTCTTCTGAAAATGAAGAATCAGATGATCAGAGGGACGAACCTCATGAAGGGCCAAGTAATGAGCCCCTAGAACCCGCTGAAGTGTTAGAAAGAACTCTTGAAGAACCTCCAGCCAAAAGGAAGCCAGTGTGGCTTAAAGAAATAGTGAAGAAAGAAAAAAGGATAGTTGCTCCCAAAGGAACTTCTAGGGAAAGGAAGAGGCCTCATAGGTTTGGAGGCTATGTTTCACTGATGAGCAACATTAGTGATGTCCTAACCTTCTTCATTGAAGAAGCAGATAAATTACAAGTATGGAAGGATGCCATGCTTGAGGAATACAGGTCTACTATAAAGAACAATGTTTGGGACATTGTGCCGAGGCCAAAAGACAAATCAATGGTTTCTTCCAAATGGATATATAAGATCAAACATGTAGATGATGGAAGTGTGGAAAATTTCAAAGCAAGATTTGTAGCCAGAGGCTTCACTCAGAAAGAAGGAATAGACTATGAAGAGACTTTTTCTCCTGTAGCCAGGTATACCTCCATTCAAGCTATTATTTCTTTAGATTCCGTACTTGGTTGGAAGCTACATCAGATGGATGTAAAAACAACATTCTTGAATGGAAAGATTGAACAAGAGGTATTTGTGGAACAACCAGATTGTTTTATACTGCATAACAAAGGCACTCATGTATGGAAGCTAAGGAAGGCCTTGTATGGTATTAAGCAGGCTCCCAGAGTTTGGTATGATAGGATTGATGGCTTTCTTAAAATCTTGGGCTTTCAGAAAAGTGATGCTGATGCAAATATGTACTTCAAGGTAAGAGGTAACCAACCTGTTATACTAATCCTATATGTTGATGATTTCTTTCTAACAGGAGATTAAGGGCTAATAGCCTGGTGTAAGAGGGAGCTAACCTTAGAATTCGAGATGAAAGACTTAGGCTTGATGCATTACTTCCTAGGATTGGAAGTGTGGCAAAGACAGGGCAAGATATTTCTGGCACAAGGAAAATACACAGTGGATGTACTAAAGAGATTTGGTATGATGGATTGCAAATCCATGTCTACTCCGATGGTTACCAACCTGAAGAAGATGCATGATTTTGATGCAGGTTCAAATTTGGTGGATCCCACGATGTATAGGCAGCTGATTGGATCATTGATGTACATGATCCAAACTAGGCTAGATATATGCTATGCAGTGATTGCAATGAGTCAGTTCTTGACTGAACTGAGACAGAGACACTGGGTGGCAGCAAAGCACATCTTGAGATATTTCAGAGGGACCATTAATTATGGTCTGAGATATACATCCAGTGGTAGTTTATTTCTGCATGGGTATGCAGATACTGACTGGGTAGGAAGCCCAGTGGATCAGAAGAGTACTTCTGGATACTACTTCAGCTTAGGATCCGTTATGATCTCTTGGTCAATATGGAAGCAGGGATCCATTGCATAGAGTACTGTAGAGGTTGAGTACATTGCAGCAAGTGATGCTAGCAAGGAAGCAGTATGGCTCAAAAAATTGGTTTATGGGTTGTTTGGTGACAAGCTCGAGATGACGGTGGTTCACTGTGATAATCAAAGTTGCATAAAATTGATAGAGAACCCATTATTTCACAATAGGTCAAAACATATCGACATGAGGTACCACTACATCCGAGACTTGGTCTAGAGAAAAACTGGAAAGTTACAGTACAAAGCCATGAGCGAGCAAGTAGTTGATATCCTGACCAAGCCTCTGACTTCGAGATAGTTTGTGCAGCTGAGAGGCAAGCTTGGTGTGGCTGAGAATGACTCCCTCGCTGAGAGGGAGTGTTAAATTTGGCAGCATCGATAGTCATTCTTCAATGAGAGGCCATATGGGCCACCCTGAGGCTAGCCAGGGAGATTTGGAGAATCAACTAGTCTTGTGAGGTATTGACAAAAGCCAGGGGAACGTACAACCTCTATGAGTCAAACCAAAAGTCAAGATGAATGAGATGATATGTGAGTCTAATGAAAAAGTCAGGGGGAACGTACAACCTCTATGAGCATAGACAGTCTAGTGAAAAAGTCAGGGGGAACCTACAACCTCGGTGAGCATAGACAGACTAGTGCAAAAGTCAGGGGGAACATACAACCTCTGTGAGCCTAGTCAAACCTTGTGAGCCATGAGCAAAAGTCAAGGCATCTAGGAAAAGTTAGGTTGAATATAAAATTCCTATGAGCTAGAAACAAACAATATTCCTAATATTGCAAATGATGTAATTGTATTGATCTAGTGCGTTGGCACGTGTAAACATTATGCAGCATGAAGAGAATTTTGAATTGCCTTGTCAAGAGTTGTAACTAAAGTCTTGAGTCTAGTTCTATGTTAGAACTAAAGTGTAATGTTGAGTTGCAACTAAAGTCTTTAGTCTAGTTCTATTTTAGTAATGTTGAGTTGCAACTAAAGTCTTGAGTCTAGTTCTATTTTAGAACTAAAGTGTAATGTTGAGTTGCAACTAAATTATTGAGTCTAGTTCTATTTTAGAACTAAAGTGTAATGTTGAGTTGAAACTAAAGTCTTAAGTCTAGTTCTAAGTTTGAACTAAAGCATGTCAGTCTCAAGTCTAGTTCTAAGTTCGAACTAAAGTGTAATGCTGAGTTGTAACCAATCTCAAGTCTAGTTCTAAGTTCGAACTAAAGTGTAAAGCTGAGTTGTAACCCATATCAAGTCTAGTTCTAAGTTCGAACTAAAGCATGAAGCTAAGTTATGTTTAATGCATGCAATCAAGTTACTATTTCGAGCTTCCCCTCTTCCCCTCTTCAACCTATATAAGAAGAGGTCAAGCCCTCTCTTCAATACAATTCTGCAACACAGTTTTCATATGCAGGTTGAGGGTGAAGTAATAGAGGAGCACATCAGTGATAAAGAGGCAGCATATCAGAGGTGTATTTCAGCAAGGTCTTGTAAGTCTTTGTCAGGTCAGAGTCATATTGGCAATCTCTTTGAGAGAAGAACATTCATGGTGGACATTTGTAAGAGATCTTACATTATTAAAGCAATAAAGGAATATTGTTTACTGGGGTTTTTCTCCCTGTATAAGGTTTCCCAAGGGTATATGTGTTGTTGATGTTCATGTTTACTTATCTACATAGTTATTGCTATTCGATTATGATTTGGAATTGCTGAAGTGTATTAAACTGGAATCAAAGTATTGAAGAAAATAAAAGAATTAATCCGCATAAGAAATCAAGCTAATAATTTAGCGTGGTATCAGAGCTTAGGGTGTGTTAAACATGTTGAAGTATTTTTGCTGAAGTATTTGGGTCATTAGATCTATCTGTTTCTGCATACATGCAGATTCTGGATGGAATCCTTTATGGAAGTAAGTGCATTTCTCCCCTTTTCTCCCCTTTCCACCTTTGGATCTAGAGGCATTGTTGAATGGTTTTGAGTACCCTTCCTTCTTCGTATTTGCATGTGCTTTCCTTTTGTGTTTGTCTTTATATTTATGATATTGATGACCACTGCCATCTTGCACAGTAAGTGCATGCACCTTTGGGCCTTTGATTTTTCCCATGTTGATAATCTTGTTCTACTCTTGTGTCAGAGACTCGATAAAGGCCTCAACAGAGGGCATCATCCAGGTAGATCCAGAGTTGAATCTAACTGAATGAAATGTGGATAAAAACATTGAGTATTCTAGACCAAGTTTGGAGAGAATGGTGAGAACCATTTGTTTCTCCTCCTTAGATTTATCAACCCCGCAAGCCTTGAGGTGCGACAACAAATCCTTATATTTGGTAAAGAAATCTTGGATATTGTCGAAGCTTTTTTGATCCAATGTGAGAAATTCCACTCCGAGCATGTGTCCCCTTGTAACACCCTGTTTCCCCCAGTTTGTAAAAATAACTGGACTGGCCAGAACTGTGGCAAAATCATGAATGTAAATATGTGATGTGAATGGACCTCACGGAAAAGGTCAATAAATGTGAATAACACTATGAATTTATATTGCAGGACTGCTAAGAGGGGATGTGCAAAAAAAGAGACCACGATGGTGGTGGAAGGCACCTGGAAAGGTGGCGTTAACTTCCACCGAGAATTAATACCGTATTTGGACTCCACTGGCCCGGAGAACCAAAAGCGGCTCACTAGCCCCAAATTAAATGTCTTGCAGGCTGGCAGGTTGATGGCTCCTCAAGAATTAATAAGGGATGGGGAGGTGAACCGCCTATCGATAGTGCCATCATGACTAACCAGCGCGAGGGAAATCGCGCCACACACAACCTCGCAAGAGGATAAGGCGTGGGTAGAAGTGATTGGGGGTAGATGTGAGGGGAGAACTCTGGCAATATGGAGAGTGAGTGATAGCAGAGAGGAAGGATTGCAACCTTCACTCCTGGTCACTGGCAAACAAAGACGTAGTCTCACAGCATCATGGTCTAAGCTCAGGGGTGGCTAGTGGTAAATCCACTGGGAGTCGCTAAGCCTATGGTTGGGTGGAAACGAGCACCCCTCTCAGTAGTTGCTTGACCCTTGGTGTTATTTATGATAAGTGTTTTGCCTCTGGAATCTTGAAATATATATATATATATATATATATATATATATATATATATGTTTAATCTGATGATTATTCCTATAAGTTGTGAAACTGTGAATGATTTCATTGTAAGAAGGTCTGTATGATGTTTTGATCAGTAGTGGTAGTTGTATGTTTATCATGGAAAGACTACGTATGGATTATTATCTCATAAGTTGTTATTTATATGCTTACTGATCTATTTCAGACTTCATGTCTAGTTCTCGAGAGAGAAATATCCTCATCCGCCTCAAATAGTACCCTGGGTAAACCTCCCCATAGAGATACTCTTCTCAAAAAACCCATCAAGAACCGGGAAGGCGATCGTGAAGGCGTAAGGCCTTAGTAACCCTGCATGAGGAAAAATGATCCTCTTGAAAACCGAGATGGTAGTATAAGGATGAGGTATCAAATCGACGGACGAGATCCCGTTGGGAGATCTATGGTCACTCACGACCGTCAGATAAGAAGAAGAAGCTGGAAGGATAAGTACCTCAACCTTGATAGGTGTTGATCAACGGATGAGATTCCGTCGGGAAGTCTATGGTCACTCACGACCATCAGATTCGGTAAGAGGAAGCTAGAAGGTTAAGTGCCTTAACCTCGATAGGTGGTGAACGACGGACGAGATCCCATCGGGAAATCTGCAGTCACACACGACCGTTAGATTGGTAGGAGAAAGTGGGGTGTTAAGTGCCCTACTACTTAGTTTCTCTATGTCTTCATGGGTAGCGAAGAGTTTAGGACCGTATATCCCCAAGGTCCATGAGAGTATCCAGACCATGGATCTTTCCACATTAGGAAGTCGTGGGAGATCCCCAAGTAGGGAATCTGTCTGAGCCATCAGATCTCGGCTGAAAAACCCGATAGTCGTTGGATCTATCAAAAGTTACCTGAGGGTTAAGACCCCAGTATATAGGGGCGAAAAACCCTGGACTAGATCTGGGCCGCCCGATTGATGGAGGCCACACATCGTGAGATCTCCCATTTCAGGAAATCAAGAATCGCGGAATCGGGATTCCTGTTGTCAAGAGTTCAGGATTTTCCATGGTGAAAACCCCGAGATAGATTTGAGCCGTCAATTGACGGAGGCCACGCGTCGTGAGATCTCCCATTTTGGGAAATCGGGAATCGTGAGATCGGGAGTCCTAGCGACAAGGGATCAGGACTTTCCTGGGTGAAAACCCTGGAGCAGTCGTGGACCGTCTGATTTAGGGAGGCGACGTGTCGAGAGATTACCCATTTCGGGAAATCGAGGATCGGGGATTCGAGAGTTCCATTGACAAAAACTCGGTCTTTTGCCTTGATAAATGTTGACCCATAATGTCAAGGCGTTAGCATGTGGCTAAGTCTCGATGAACGAACGAGATTCCTTAAGGGAATTTCAGGGTCTGTAACGACCGTCCGATGTGAGGAAGAGATGTCGGCTTTAGGCTGGGGCATGAATGCACTTTTGGGTAAGATGCGAGCAGATCTAGACGACCAGAGTCCACCCACCCAGATCTACAGCCGAGGATTCATTCCAGAGCCCCCTTGCCATTCTGCCTTTAATGTGGGGGGGGGGGNGGAATTGGACACGCAACTCTCAAAGGGTCGAGATTAATTCATCATGATCAACGACGCTCAGGTGGATTCTAAACCCCCCTTGCCATTCTTCCTTTAATGGGGGGGGGGGTCCGGAATAGTGTGGCATGCGAAGTGGGGCCCCCTCATGTCGTGTCGACTACCGTGTTTCTCTCTCTGCCACCTGTATTCCACTTAACTGTGCAACGGGGTTGTTTCTCATTGGTTGTTCTCTATCCCTGATTGGGATTTGTTCCTATTAGCCATTAGCTAACCCTATAGGGATTCATCCCCATTGGCCAGACGCTAGCCCTGTTGGGGTTCGGCAGTTGCCAAGTCAAACAACTCGACATAATTGTAGCGCCGAGGTGCGAAATATGAAAGAGGTACTGTGTTTATTTGGACTATGATCATGACCCACAATCATGAGCGAGGAGAGAGAAAGAGACAACTTACGTTGGTCCTCCATGGATATTTAGGGGTTCTGATTTGGCAGAAGACCAGAAAAATCCGATTTAGGTAGTCGGTATGTGAAAAAGTGGTATCAGAGCATGGTTACAACACTCGGCCTGATTGGGCGCATGCATGAGTTGCGCATAAGCGTCGTTCGAAGTACTCCTATGAAGAGTAACCCCCTAACTTAACTCTCTTGTCCAGGATTAAAACTTGGAAATGAGAACTCGACTGCGTATGTATGTGAGAGAGTTATAAATTATGCGCAGATTATAAAATGTATTTAACTCTTGACTAATAACCAACATTTGTCTTTTCACCCAAGAGGACGATCAACCATGGGAATCTATAGACGCAGAGTATGGTGACTCACCAAGAGGTCAGAGAAGGCTCCCACAATAGAGATGAAGAGTCTGACGAAAGAAGAGCAATAGGAACCCGTTCAGATCTAGCTGAGACTGTGAGGAGTCTCATGGTTGAATTGCAAAGCTACAAGGCCAATAATGAAAGGATGATGAAAGAACAAGAAAAGCAAACTGAAATTAATGCAGTTTTACTACAGAGCTTATCTAACCTACAACGACAAATGTAGCATGAACCTGAGATGCAAAAACATGGTCGTATTAGTGGCCACACTGAGAGGAGCACCTCAAGAAAGTTCCACCCTAGAGGTAAAGGACTAGTGCCAGATGATTCCACTGAGAAGGAAGCTGGCGATTTAGAAGGCTCTTCTAGCAGCAGGACCAGTTCCTATTCTTGAAGAAAACAAAAGAAGCAAAAGACTTCCAAGAGTTATAAATTTGAGGGATTCAGAAAGGCCAAACCTCCCTCCTTCGACGGTGAGATAAAGAAGGGAGAGGAAGTCGAGGCCTGGCTACTTGGACTGAAGAAATATTTCAAAGTCCATGATTTTTGAGAAAATTTGAAGGCCTGAGTGGCCACTTTCAATCTGAATGAAAAAGCTTCCATATGGTGGGAATATCTTAAGAACATGAAAGGGGTTTGCGAGGAGGACTTGTCTTGGAAACGGTTTGAGAAGTACTTCCAGAAGAAGTATTTGTCGGAAAAATATTTCGACGAGAAGGCTAAAGAGTTTTATGAACTCAAACTGGGGCAACTCACTATAGAGGAATATGTCAATAAATTCCTCAACTTATTGAGATATGTACCCTACATCAAAGAAGAGAAGGCGAAAGTGCAACACTTTATCAGTGGGCTACCCAAGGAATACCGGAAATGAATTGAATTTGACGAGCCAAAGACCTTAGAAGACACTATTCGAAAAGCAACATATTGTCATGAACAATATGGACATCGGGCAGAGTCTCATGGAGACTGGAGACAGAAGAATGGTTCGAAATTTTAGAAAAAGGGGATCAAATCCTCAGAATTTAAGAAATACAAGAAGAACCCCAGAATGAACTTTCCAACCCAGAGTGTACTCCAGTAGAACTTTCCCTCGGTGGACGGAAATAAAACTTTTGGACCTATACTAGTAAATACTAATAACCCAAAGAAAGAACCTCTGAAATGCTGGGGTTGCGGAGAAGAGAATCTCCTGAGAGACTGTCCACACCGACAACAGAATAGTCGGAAAGTTTATAACATTCAGGAAGGGACCACAGTCAATGATGTGGCAAGGAGTGTGCTACAGATTTATGCAGCCTTGGATAATAACCAAGCTGACCACCAAGCTTCAGTGGTGGAAATAGAAGGTATGATTTTCAGCCATCTAGTGTCTGTTTTATTTGACCCTGGTTCAAATTTGAGTTATATAGCCCCTAAGACTGTGGATAAGTGTAAGCTATAGCCACAAAAACAAACCAAGCCATGGTTGGTACAGTTAGCCACTGGCACCAAAAGAAGGGTAGAAGAGGTCATACCAGCCTGCCAATTAATGTTGGGTGAATTCCTCACCGAAGCAACCCTTAATGTATTACCCCTGGGATCATACGACCTGTTGATTGGTATGGACTAGTTGGCCACCCATAAAGCCAAAATGGACTATTACCATAAAACCTTAGAATGTGTGAGCAAATAAGGAAAAAGGATAACCCTTCAAGGGATCTAAAAACCTGTCTCGGTGAGGCAAATATCAGCCCTGCAAATGAGAAAGTATTGTTGAAAGGGATGTCCCCTATATGCAATACAGGTGTTGAAAACAATCGAAGGCGCTAAACCAAGCTCTGATGATCACCCTATCCTGAGAGAATACAGAGATGTGTTTCCGGAAGAGGTACCGGGTCTACCTCCGAGAAGAGACATTGACTTCTCGATAGAGCTCGCACCAGGAGCAGTGTCGGTGTCTAGGACACCCTACCGGATGAGCACACCTGAGTTAGTTGAACTCAAATTGCAATTGAAAGAGATGATGGATAAGGGTTATATTCAACCCAGCGTGTCCCCATGGGGAGCACCAATCTTGTTTGTGAAAAAGAAGGATGGCACCCTTAGACTGTGCATAGATTATAGACAACTTAATAAAGTAATTATAAATAACAAGCACCCCTTGCCCAGGATCGATGATTTATTCGATCAGTTGGGGGGTGCATATATCTTCTTAAAGATTGACTTGAGGTCGGGATACCATCAAATCCGAATCAAGGGAGAAGACATCCATAAAACTGCCTTCCGGACACAGTATGGTCACTATGAGTTTGTGGTAGTACCATTTGGGTTAACCAATGCCCTCGCCACTTTCATGTGTTTAATGAACAATGTACTCAATAAATTTTTAGATAAATTTGTACTAGTTTTCATTGATGACATATTAATCTACTCTAAGAATAGAGAAGAACATGAAGAGCATCTTAGACTTGTGCTGCAAGTGCTAAGAGAGCATCAACTCTATGCTAAATTCAACAAATGTGGCTTCTTTCAGAAGCAAATACATTACTTGGGACATGTACTGTCTGAGGAAGGGGTAGCAGTAGATCCTAACAAGATCAGGTCTATCATGGAATGGCCTACCCCAAAGGATGTCTCAGACATCAGATCCTTTATGGGATTGGTGGGATACTATAGGAGATTTATAAACGGATTCTCCAAGATTGGTTGTCCAATCACTGCCTTCCAGAAGAAGGGGACAAAATTCCTGTGGACACAACAATGTGAAGAAAGACTTCAAACCTTGAAACATCTACTAACCCATGCACCCATGTTGAAAATCGCTAACCCGGAAGTTGACTTCCTTGTGTGCACAGATGCTTGTAAGGAAGGGCTTGGAGGAGTCCTTATGCAGGAAGGAAGTCTGATCTGCTATGAATCCCGAAAATTGAATGAACATGAGGTCAACTATGTGACTCATGATCTAGAACTGGCTGCCATAGTGCATGCCTTAAAAATGTGGAGGCATTACCTCTTGGAAAGAAAATTTGTACTTATGACAGATCACTATGGATTATGGTATTTGTTTGACCAACCAAAGCTCAATTCTAGACAAGCTAGATGGATGGCCCTCCTTAGAAAATTTGATTTTGAAATCAAACACATTAAAGGAAAAGAAAATAGGGTGGTTGATGCCCTTAGCAGAAGCATGAAAACGATTCACCTGGCAGCGGTGAGTACCTGCGAGACAGATGTCAAGAACAGAGTCAAAAATGCACAAGAAACAGATCCCTTCGTTCAAACTGTGACCCTGTACCTACAGCAAGAACCCTCTGAAGTAAAGTAGAAGGCTACCAGATGAACGAAGGAGGTCTGCTCACCTACAGAGATAGAATGTACATTCCAAATCGTGACGACTTGAAGAGGTTCATCATGGATGAACTACATAAAAGACCCTACACTGGTCACCCAGGATACCAGAAAACGATCACTGCCACCCAGAAACAATTTTATTGGCCTGGATTGAAGAAAGACATAGCCAAATATTTGGCCCAATGCATAGAGTGCCAACAGGTTAAAGCAGAACATCGACACCCAGCAGGACTACTACACCCTTTACCCATCCCAGAATGGAAATGGGAAACCATATCCATGGATTTTATCACTGGATTACCAACTTCAACCAAATAGAATGATGCCATTATGGTGGTGGTGGATAAGCTAAGCAAGTCTGCTCATTTCATCCCTGTCAAATCAACCTGCAAGGCGATAGATATCGCCCAGATATTCATGAAAGAGGTGTTCCGACTGCACGGTATGACGAGAGAGATAATATCTAACAGAGACACAAAATTTACTTTCAATTTTTGGAAATCACTGATGGCGGGTTTAGAGACCAAATTGTTGTTTAGCACCGCCTATCACCCTCAGACCGACGGACAGACAGAAAGAGTGAATCAAATATTAGAGGATATGTTAAGGATGCATGTAATGCATCAACCCAGGAAATGGGAAGACTATCTGCCATTGGTAGAATTCGCCTACAACAACGACTACCAAGCATCCTTAAAGATGAGTCCCTTCGAGATCCTCTATGGTAGGCCATGTAATACTCCAATCAGCTGGAGTAATCCTGTAAATATGATTTCTTTTGGACCCGACATGCTGAGAGAAATGGAGCAGCAAGTGACTTAGATAAAACAAAACCTGAAGATCGCTCAGAACTGACAGAAAAGTTATGCTGATCAAAAGAGAACTCCAAGAGAGTTCAAAATGGGAGACCGTGTATATCTCAGAATTAAGCCCAGAAGGAGTTCCCTGAAAATGGGATTTTGTGCCAAGTTGGCACCCCAGTATTATGGACCCTTTGAGGATCTAGATAGAGTGGGACCTGCAGCCTATCGTCTAGCACTTCCTCCCACAGTAAAAGCACATAATGTTTTCCATGTTTCATTATTGAAGAAATATGTACATGATGCTAATCATATAATTGACTGGTCTGTGATCCAGGTGGAACCGGAGGGAGAATTTCTACCAGAACCCCAATGCATACTGGACAGAAAGGAAACCTCGCTCCGGAACCGAACCATTGCACAGGTCAAGGTGCAGTGGAAACATTTTGGCCCAGATGAGGCTACATGGGAAATGGAGGATGCCATGAGACATGCATATCCTATTTTGTTTACTTCTGTACATGCAATTCATGTTAGTAGATAAGAACATCGAGGACGATGTTCCTTATAAGGGGGAGGGAATTGTAACACCCTGTTTCTCCCAGTTTGTAAAAATAACTGGACTGGCCAGAACTGTGGCAAAATCATGAATGTAAATATGTGATGTGAATGGACCTTATGGAAAAGATCAATAAATGTGAATAACACTATGAATTTATATTGCAGGACTGTTGAGAGGGGATGTGCAGAAAAAGAGACCATGATGGCGGTGGAAGGCACCTGGAAAGGTGGCGTTAACTTCCACCGAGAATTAATACTGTATTTGGACTCCACTGGCCTGGAGAACCAAAAGCAGCTCGCTGGCCCCAAATTAAATGTCTTGTAGGCTGGCAGGTTGATGGCTCCTCAGGAATTAATGAGGGATGGGGAGGTGAACCGCCTATCCATAAAGCCATCATGACTGACCAGCGTGAGGGAAATCGTGCCACACGCAACCTCGCAAGAAGATAAGGCGTGGGGTAGAAGCGATTGGGGGCAAATGCGAGGGGAGAACTCTGACGATATGCAGAGTGAGTGATAGCAGAGAGGAAGGATTGCAACCTTCGCTCCTGGTCATTGGCAAACAAAGACGCAGTCTCACAGCATTGTGGTCTCAGCTCGAGGGTGGCTAGTGGTAAATCTGTTGGGAGTCGCTAAGCCTACGGTTGGGTGGAAACGAGCACCCCTCTCAGCAGTTGCTTGACACCTAGTGTTATTTCTGATAAGTGTTTTGCCTCTGGCATCTTGAAATATATATATATGTTTAATCTGATGATTATGCCTATAAGCTGTGAAATTGTGAATGATTTCATTGTAAGAAGGTCTGTATGATATTTTGATCAGTACTGGTAGTTGTATGTTTATCATGGAAAGATTACGTATGGATTATTATCTCATAAGTTGTTATTTATATGCTTACTGATCTATTTCAGACTTCATGTCTGGTTCTCGGGAGAGCGATATCCTTATCTACCTCAGATAGTACCCTGGGTAAACCTCCCCATAGAGATACCCTTCTCGAAAAACCCATCAAGAACCGGGAAGGCGATCGTGAAGGCGTAAGGCCTTAGTCACCCTGCATGAGGAGGAATGATCCTCTTGAAAACCGAGATGGCAGTATAAGGATGAGGTATCAAATTGACGGACGAGATCCCGTCGGGAGATCTGTGGTCACTCACGACCGTCAGATAAGAAGAAGAAGCTGGAAGGATAAGTACCTCAACCTTGATAGGTGTTGATCAACGAATGAGATTCTTTCGGGAAATCTATGGTCACTCACGACCGTCAGATTCGGTAAGAGGAAGCTGGAAGGTTAAGTGCCTTAACCTTGATAGGTGGTGAACGACGAACGAGATCCCGTCGGGAAATCTGCGGTCACACACGACCATTAGATTGGTAGGAGAAAGTAGGGTGTTAAGCGCCCTACTACTTAGTTTCTCTATGTCTTCGTGGTTAGCGAAGAGTTTAGGACTGTAGATCCCCAAGGTCCATGAGAGTATCCAGACCATGGATCTTTCCACATTAGGAATTCGTGGGAGAGCCCCAAGTAGGGAATTTGTCCAAGCCGTCAGATCTCGACTAAAAAACCAGACAGTCATTGGATCTGTCAAAAGTTACCCGAGGGTTAAGACCCCAGTGTATAGGGGAAAAAAACCCCGGACTGGATCTGGGCCGCCCGATTGACAGAGGCCATGGATCGTGAGATCTCCCATTTCGGGAAATCCGGATTCCTTTTGTCAAGAGTTCGAGATTTTCCATGGTGAAAACCCTGAGATAGATCTAAGCCGTCCGATTGATGAAGGTCATGCGTCGTGAGATCTCCCATTTCGGGAAATCGGGAATCGCGAGATCAGGAGTCCTAGTGACAAGGGATCGAGACTTTCTTGAGTGAAAACCTCGGAGCAGTCGTGGACCGTCCGATTTAGGGAGGTGACGTGTCGAGAGATTACCCATTTCGGGAAATCGGGGATCGAGGATTCGGAAGTTCCGTTGACAAAAACTCGGGCTTTCGCCTTGATAAATCCCGACCCATAATGTCGAGGCGTTAGCATGTGGCTAAGTCCCGATGAACAGATGAGATTCCTTCAGGGAATTTCAGGGTCTGTAACGACCGTCCGATGTGAGGAAGAGATGCTGGCTTTAAGTTAGGGTGTGAATGCACTTTTGGGTAAGAAGCGAGCAGATCTGGAAAGCTAGAGTCCACCCGCTCAGATCTATGGCTGAGGATTCATTCCAGAGCCCCCTTGCCATTCTGCCTTTAAATGGGGGGGGGGGGGG
>ML791238.1:694269-710632 GCA_009831015.1 Picea engelmannii
TGGACGCGCAACTCTCGAACGGTCAAGATTAATTCATCATGATCAACGACGCTCAGGTGGATTCCAGACCCCCCTTGCCATTCTTCCTTTAATGTGGGGGGGGTCTGGAATAGTGTGGCGTGCGAAGTGGGGCCCCCTCCTTTCATGTCGACTACCGTGTCGAGTTTCCCTCTCTGCCACCTGTATTCCACTTAACCACGCAACGAGGCTGTTTCTCATTGGTTGTTCTCTAGCCTTGATTGGGATTTGTTCCTATTAGCCATTAGCTAACCCTGTAGGGATTCATCCTCATTGGCCGGACGCTAGCCCTGTCGGGGTTCGACGGTTGCCAAGTCAAATAACTTGACATCACTGTAGCGTCGAGGCACGAAATATGAAAGAGGCACTGCGTTTATTTGGACTGTGATCATGACTCGCGATCATGAGCAGGGAGAGAGAAAGAGCCAGTTTACGCTGGTCCTCCATGGATATTTAGGGGTTCTAATTCGGCAGAAGACCAGAAAAATCCAATTTAGGTAGTGGGTATGTGACACCCCTCATCTCATCCTGTTTGCCAAAAATCCCTTCCATGGTGTTCCATGATTCATTGGGGGTTTTACAGGAGGATACGTGAAAGAGGAGTTCAGGTTAAATGAGACTGCAAATTGTTCTGAATGCTTCATCCATTCGATTTAGATACTTGGATTTTTCTATGGTTGATGTTGGTTCTGTCTTTGTGTTCATGGTTAACCTATACAATCCTCTACTTCGAAGATGCATGACGTCTTCTCCTTCCATGCAAAGAAGTTGTAAGGTGTAAGAATGAATTCTTTTGGAAATTCCATTTTTCTGTTGTCTTCAATCTTTTGTACCTGAAAAAATAATTTGGTGTGTCTTTTCCTTAGCAGTCTGTCAGCTCTGATACCATGTAAATGTGTTGAACCTACACATAATTGATCTAGATGGGAATTGACATACACAGTTGCAGAGAAAATAGAAGAAAAGAGAAGCAAGAGAGAAAGAATAGAAGAATTATAATTAACCAAATGAATAAATGATAATTTACACATGATATAATCTGTATAACTCAACCAATGCACACCGGAGGAGAAGCCAATGCGCGATAGTGGTGGTCTAGAGTGATCTGGACACACACCAGCAGTTATGGGAGTAAATTGCCACCTAGTCTAGTCTCTCGGGTAGTTACGGGAGTGAACTGCCACCTAGTCTTAGTTAACTAGTCTATCAGTCTTCAGTTAACTGACTGAAACAGAGTGAAGTGAGGAGGAGATCAGGGAATCATGAGTAATAGGCTAGTTTGGTGATGATCCCAAGGATAATGCGCATTAGCTGGTGATGATCCCATTGCTGCATGGTGATAATCCCAATGTAGCATCTAAACTCCACTCAACTGGTCAAACTGAAGTGAAAACTGGAGAGAATATTCTCCTAGAGGAATAATCTCCCTAAACGTTAGGAGACTGAATAGTGACTAATAAACATAGGGAAAACCTTAGGAAAAATAAATCCTAGGTGTGTGTAAAGTAACTCTGACAGTGATTATATATTTCCCCTGCAATGTCATGTTTGTCCTCATGTTGACAACTGCTTCCAGAGGCCTCTGTAGTAGGTAATTTTCTAATTTCCTTATTCCTTGGAAACATTTTTGAATATGCAAATCATAGCCGAAATTATTCCAAAGAAAAAAAAGTTAATAACACAAGCAAAAAGTAAGTTTATCTAAGTAACCGATGTGAAGTACCTGAGGAATCACTTGTTTTGATGTTAGGCGGGATATCTTCACCAGAAGACGATAATATGATAGCAGGAATTATGGAAAGTTGGGATTTGTCCAAGAGACAAGAGAAAAATCCATATTGATCACTTGAAAGTTATCCCAGAAAAAAGGTCAAAATAACAAAACCGGAGCAATTCATAGAAATTGCTCCAATTTATATCAAAGAGGTTCGTGTGATAAGCTCTAGAGTACACGGATGAGTTCATTTGAAAGCCTTAGAACACACTGGAGGAGATTATGTAAAGTGTGTCGGTTACAAAGGTAAATACCAGAAATGTTTGTGCAAATACTTCTAAATGTACCAGAGCATTTTTTGCAAAGTTTGTTGGTGGATAAGTGCATGCATCAGAGGAGTTTGTGAATGTTCCTCTGGTTTAAACCGAAGACATTATCAATAAGTGCACTGGTGTACAAGAGTTGATGTTGAAGGGTGATCCAGAGGGATCTGTGATCGCTAAAAAATGAAAATGTTCAAATGTTGAAACAAATTATACCATTGCATAGTGCTCGGAGATACCTTTCCGAAAACACAAACGTCTTGTCAATCCGACTTCGTATGACAAAGTTATCGTGTTCTGAAGACCAACAGTGAAAAGTTAACAGGGATATGTGACACTCCCTGTGGTGACACGTGGTAGCGTACATATGTGACACATGGCAGCTGTAGAGGTGATGTGGTAGTTGTATAAGTGACATGGCAGAGGCACATGGAAGGTTCCTATTGTGACATGTGGCAGAGTTTTATTGATGGCATGTGAACCAATCCCATGATAACACATGGACCAATCCAATGGTGCCATGTAGAACCCTGAGAATATTCTAATTGGCACTGGTTTAAAATTTGGGCAATTCAACCAGTGGAGGATTCAAACCGCTAAACTGCGTAAGGAGTGAAACCAACTCCCGACCATTAGGGCTATCATGTTGCTTGTTAAATATATGCCACATAATTATATTTGAAACCCACTCCTTTAACCACCCATTTATTAGCCCGTGCGCTATTTAAAACCATATATATTTACGAGAGTTGGTTGGGAAAGATTTTATGGTATAGTCACATACAATATATATTATCCGAAAAATGTGAATCAAATATATTATGGATTTTATATTACATGGTTACCATATAATATGGGTATAAGTTATAACAACAATTCGAAATATCACACGCCAATTAACCATAAAATTTGGATAAAAGGATCGACCATATTTTAATGGTTGTGGTTGGTTATACCATATATGGTATTTGATTTGTTATATTATATAGCCATCGAAAGTGAGTTAACCATGTTCTTATTTATCTATTTTTAAATATTTGTGGGTTTAACCATATATTATATATTTTATGGTTAATCAAATATTTTAAAATCTATTTAAAGTGGATCTAAAACCAATTTGGTTATTAACTTCTTTTATATATATATAAATCAAGACATTTTTTCATGGTGAGAGTGCATTTTTTTTGAAAGAATTGTTATGTAAATGCAAAGATATTTCCTGCATAGAATATTGGAGAAGTGGGTTTTAGCCAGAGCCTTGTTAGAGACATAATTGTATGCAGGTTGGGAACAAACTTTGATGCAATTTCGGCATTTGACATCAATAATGAAACGGTGGCTGACATTGGAAGTAGACTCAGAGATGTATCCTAGGAGGGGTGAACTTCGTCAACAACCTTGTGTTTGTTTCTCCTTTTCTACCGCGTCATTTATTTATTTTGAAATTCTTATTCATTCATTTTTCTGCAATTTTTAATGTTTATGTATTTCGCATTAAGATCCAAATGCAATTAAAGTACATAAACTAACTTGCAAATCGATCAGTAATACATTCGTTTTCAGATCAAGTTTTTTGTATCAGAGCTTTGGTTTTGAAGGTTTGATAGGGATTTGCAAGTGGTGGATGCTTACCAGATACAAAAATTGACACGAGGAGAACATTTGCATGGATAGAGATGTCATCTCCAAAGGAGGGAGATGAAAATCCTTTTGAATCTGATAAAGAATTCCTTGAAGCATTCATGAGTTTGAAATCGATGGTGGAAGAGTTGTATCGAGAATATAAGGAAAGAACTGAAGGTGGTGGTACTTCTACAAAAGGTAAAGGAGTAGGAGGAGGTGGTGACCCTCCTGAACCTCCAGTTTCTTCAAATACTACATCTACTTCGAATCATGAACCATGTATATCTAATGTGTCTTTTTTGAAAGGAAAACATAATGAAAATTTTAGAAGGACTGCTACAGTGAAGAGGAATGATGAGAGGACTATTTGTTCTCACTATGAAAAGAAGGGACATGTTGAGGATCGGTGTTGGAAATTGCATCCAGGATTGAAGCCAAAATGGCTAGGCATCAGAAAGGTAAAAGAAATACCACGATCATAGTTTGAGGTCATGGATTGGATTCTGGAGATGAATCTAAGGTGATAGCCATGGGTCTTAAGGGTGATGTTTCTATTGTTAATTGTTCATTTGCTTCTACTTCAAATATTGTTATGAGCCCTGATGAAAGAAAGAAGACTGAATTATTTCACATACGAGTGATTTCCAAGCATACCAAAATTGACACACTTATTTATAGTGCGTCTCAGGTAAATCTCATTTCTGAGCAAGTGGTTAGAAATTTGGGATTAGAGATGAAGCCTCATCCTAAGCCATACCCTTTGGGTTGGGTTTGTACAGATGCAAAATTACTTGTGTCTCATCAATGTAAATTAAATTTTTCTATCACATCTAAGTTTGTATATGAGGTAGAATTGGATGTAGTCCCTTTAGACATTTGTGGGATTGTATTAGGGAGTCCATACTTGTATGATAGAAAATACATTTTCTTCCGAGAGCATAATAAATACCACTTCTTTAAAGATGGGACCAAATATATTGTAACAACTCACAAGATGAATACTGATTTGTCTGTGGCTACTACATGGAAAATGAAAGTGTTAGTAAATGGAAGCAAACGTTTATCTTTCATGTCGGTAAAATATTGTGATCTTGGAAATGAAATAGTTAAGGTTGATACTGACTATGATCAGATGTTTTAGGATATATGACAAGTACATCATGAGGGGTTACAAAGTGAAAGCATCTCAGATCTCAATCTACATCCTTTGGTTGACAGAAAAGTGTTGATTATTTGGGTTGGTTGTCATTGATGTCAACCCTTGAAGAAAGTTTGATAGAAAATTTTGGTAGCACAAAGGTTTGGGTAATGGGCCCAAGATTTTTTGATGGATAATGGTATGAGTTTTAATATATTTTCAGGTAAGAATATTCCATATGGATAGTATATGTCATGCCATTTATGGTGCTATGTGGAATGTCACATAACTCCTCACGGTTAGAGAGTTATGGCCATGTGAAGTTGGAGAAAGGTTTGGGTAATGGACCCAAGTTTGTTTGATGGATAATGGTATTAGTTTTGATATATTTGGAGGTAAGAATATTCTATATGGATAGTACATGTCATGCCATTTCCAGTGGTATGTGGAAAGTCACATAACTCCTCATGGTTAGAGAGTTATGGCCATGTGAAGTTGGAGAACCCTTGTGAGTCATCTAGAAGCCCCAAAAGGTCAAAGTAGTCAAAGTGGTTTAAGAGATTTTAGAAGGTAAATAATAAAGTGAAGTGATGAGTGTACTATAAGTCAAATTGAATACAAAATAAATTATTTAAATAATAAATTTAATGGAGAAATTACTAAGTTACAAGTGGTTAGAAGTGGGTTAACCCTAAAATAAGGAAAGTGAGTTAAGATGGTTAAAAGGTAACCCCTTGAGGAAGATACATGAAAGTATAAATAAGAGGCAAGGCTCTCTCATTTTAATCACACTTGAGCATATTGAATATCTACAGGTGACTGAGGTAACCAAAGGATATCTAAGCCGCATTTCAGAGGGAAGGGGAAGTAAAGAAGGCTAAAATTCAAGGGAGGATAAATTATTTTGATGATGCTTTCTAAGGTATGTTATTTACAAATCATCTCACCATTTTCGCAATAATTTTTTTTCTAGAATGATTCAGACCGTGCAATTGGGAGGCCATTGAGGAAACATATCCAAGTAGCTTTGATTTTATCTTGTGGGTCGTTGTATTTTTGGAGTTACATGCCGTGGAAAATAGGGTTTGTGGCTAGTCCTGAAACTAGTCTAAAACATGTGTTTTGGGTAAAAACGTCATAACTTCTTCCTAACAGATCAAAATTCCATAGGACCAAATGTATTGGTTAGAGTACATTCTTTAGTATTATTTGTACAATTTTCAGATCCATACAACAAATATTCCGTGTGGGGCACGCCCTACAAGTTCGCTCTCTAGAATAAGCCAGAATTCAACAACATATGTCATTTTTTCTATAACTCCTTTTCTGAGAGGTTCCAAGTAGTGAAATCTGGAGGAATTGCATAAAAGAGACTGAAGAACATTGTGTACCATTTTCAGATCTTTATTCATTATAGGTACATAGTTATGACTATTGCAAGTTAGGGTTTTTGACTAATCCAAAATTAGTCATGTGAGACTAAAGTAAAGTTTGATGAAAATGATAGTCTCTTGTTGTTAAAGTTAAGGAAGGTTTGCAGGTATGTGATCATATACACTATTTCTATTACAGAGTTACAAATCAGATTTGGATGATGAAATTGATGAGGACTTTTGGTTGAGGTACATGTTGGGTATATGGTTGAGATAAGTAGTTGATGAGTTGGCACATACATGAGGTGTATAGTTGATGATGTTGGTACATCTTGATGAGTCATAGTTTATGTGTATTTGATACATGATTGGTACATACTTGGTACATGGTTAGAGGCACTTGTTAGTAGTATTGTTGACACATGGTTTGCGGATGATATAGCATACATGTCTTGGTATATTATTAGAAGCACATATTGATCTTGGTGATGATTATGAGTTGTTGTGTTATACTTGGTTGATGCACATCTTTGCAAGTTATCTTGGTGATTGATCTTGGTGATTAGATCCAATTTGGTTGATAAGATTGATGAGACAAGTTGTTGTGATAGGTTGTTTGGATAAGTTGTTGTGACATGTTGTTTGGTACATGTTGGTGCATGGTTGATGCACTTGTTTATGGTACAGGTTGATTACAGGTTGATGCACGGTTCAGGCTATTGGTACAAGTTGTTTGGTGCAGGTTGATTGGTATAGGTTTACAACAGTATATCTCACAACGATAGTGTGACAGTGGTTTCATCATTCTACTTATACATCAGGGCAGTTGGACGGGGCAAGGACAGGTGGTTGTATCCACCTTCGGGGTGTAGCCAGAGAACATAGGGGGTTGTAGCCTCCTTCTGGTTGTAGCCATAGAATTGGGGAGTTGGAGCTTCCCTCAAGTTGTAGCCGGAGAACATAGGGGGTTGTAGCCTCCTTCTGGTTGTAGCCAGAGAATTGGGGAGTTGGAGCTTCCCTCAGGTTGTAGCCTGAGAAACTAGGGGGTTGTAGCCAAAGAATTGGGGAGTTGGAGCTTCCTTCAGGTTGTAGCCTGAGAAAATAGGAGGTTGGAGCCTCCTTCCAGTTGCAGCTAGAAAACAAAGGAAGTTGGTGCTTCCAATGAATGTAATTATTAAATACATATAAGAAAAAACATTCTTTGGTTTTCTCCCGCTTTAGGTTTCCACGTAAAAACATTGGTGTATTGTGTATGTGTATGATTGATCATTTGTTCATTGTTTTCTTTACTCCTATTGGATGATAATGCTACATTGATATAACACTTGCATTTGTGGTTAAAAATGATTGAATTACTCTATTACTGATTCACCCCCCACACCTGCTCTTAGTAATCCAACAATTGGTATCAGAGCAGGTTCCTTCAGGAAATAGTTTAACCACTAGAAGGAGATCATGGATTATTCTTTGAATGGAGTACCACTGTTTAATGGTCAGAATGGTTTAAAGTATGAGATGTGGAGCATAAGGCCGAAAGTATTTTTACAGGAAGAGGGGCATTATATTTGACTATCATTTATTATAGGATATGGTAGTTCAAAAAGGGCAAAGACTGCAACCAAGAAGGAATTGAAGAAGAATAACAAAATAGCAATGGATTTCATCTGGGAAGGATTACCTAATCCGGGAAGATAAAAGGTTGGTAAATGTTCATCAGCCAAAGAACTTTGGGATAAGTTACATGACATATATTCTTCACCCATCACAGATTCAGAAAATGACAAAGAAGATGCAGGTACAGATCAAGAAGAAATATGTTCACCATATCAAACAGATTCAGAAGATGAAGAGTACATAATAAACATAGTTATTTTGTTTTTCTTTAATTGTGAAAAATGTGGACTTCTTGAAATAGAATGCCATGAAGGAAATGAGACAGAAAAACAAATTGAAAAGGAAGACAATTATGAGGCAGAATTGATTAGTGCTTTAGATGAACTAAGAGAAGAAAACAAGTCACTCAAGAAAGAATTGATGAAACAAAAGGAAAGTGTTCACATTTTTGAAGAAGCTCAACAGGTCATCGAGAACTTAAGAACTTAGCTAGAAGAAGCCAGAAAGATCGAAAAAAATCTTGGATATCAAAAACAGTGTTTGGAAGGCAACGTAGCATCACATAAGGAGGAACCATATATGAGAGAGAAGATATTGACAGATCATCTTAAGGAAATAACTAATGATCTAAACCATATTGAGTTAGAGTTTGGTCAAGAAGAGAAAGTACTTGGAGAAGAAATAATCACATTAAAAATTCATCTTGAAGAAGCGAAGAGAACAGAAGAAGTCATGAAGTCTCAGATATTAAAGAAAGAAGAAGAGGTTGAGAAGCTTGAAGAAGAAGTTGTCACATTGAGAAGTAAAATCGTCAAGCTCAAAAAGAACGTTGAAGAGATAGAAACATCCACATCAGTTATAGAGAATGAAGAGAAGCACTCTAGGTTGCTAGAAAAGAAGAATGAAGAAAATAGAAAGAGTTATGCATAAGTACTCAAAGGAAGGAATCACAGTCAACCAGAATATAAGAAAACTATTGAAGATACATCTTCAAGAAGACCATCTATGTTCAAGACACAAAGAAGCTTCAATCATGATCATGATCAGTCAAGGCAGAAATTCAGAAGGACTACACCACAAAGAAGATCATTCACTTCCGGGTATGCAAATTTCTTTTATAGTCATTGTTTTTATTGTACTAATTTTGGACATAAGGTTGCAGATTGCAGGGATTATAAAAGAAATGTTCAATCAAGAAGTGTCTATGTGGCCGCACGTAACATTGTGTGTTACAAATGTCATAACTATGGACACATAGCTAGTGATTTTAGAAGCATGATCAATACTTCCATGAAGAGAACACTGCGATCAGATATAAGAAAGTATGGATAAGAAAATAGGAAGAATAGGTGAACAAAGACCAGGTACCAGAGATCGCAAGATTGGCAATAAAACGAGATGAAGAAAAATCTACAAAGAAAAACAAACATGTCAGATACAAAAAGGTTTGGAAAATAACTGAAAGAAATGAAGGAGAGGTAAATAAGGAATAGGTTCAAGAGATTGTAATTTCAGGCATTGTAGTGAAAGATGAATCCACAAACAGAAAGAAAGAAGTCAGAGCTCGAAGAATCTACCAATGAAGATGATGATGAATACACATCAGAGAAGGAATTGTTCTGAGCCATCCGACTTAGAGACTCCCAGGTAATATGAATATTAGACAGGGGGATTCTATGAGATAGTTGTGATAGACCAAAGAACCATCCTTCAAATAGCTTGTAGAGTTTGAGAAGACAGATTCAGAGTAGTCAGTTAGCAGAAGTACAGTTTGATAGATTAATCAAGACTTCATGATGTATAGTGATAAATGGGTCAACATTATGGACAGTTGCGCAAGTAGAGTCTTGGACAATATGGACAGAGATGGATTCGTAAGAACACTTAGCAGGTTTGGACAGATATATGACAGTGGATGAGAGCATGGATTCATAGATTAGTTCAGAGAGTGGTTCAGAGACAAAGGAACATTGTCATAATGGATGATAATTACACAGGAAATGGCTCGAACAATGCTAATGGATTCCAAATTGACAGATATTTTTTGGACACATGTAGTGCATACAACAATTGACATTCAAAACATAGTAATGCTTAGAAACAACAATGAAAAAAATCTCTACGAACTATGGAAAGGAAGCACAGAAAACAACCTCTACATCAAGGTAACTCAAGTTAGTATTTTATTAATTGAAATTTATGTTGATAATATTGTTTTGGAAGTACTAATGACAAGTTAATCCAGAAATTTGCAAAGGATATGCATAATGAATTTGAAATGTCATTACTTGGAGAACTATCCTTCTTTTTGGGTCTTCAGATATGTCAAAGCAACCAAGGAATTTTTATTTCTCAAACTAAGTATATCAGAGAAATGATAAAGAGGTTTGGAATGGAAGATTGCAAACTAGTTACCACTCCTATGCAAACCAGTTGCAAGTTGAGAAAAGATGATAATTCAAAGTCTACAGACCAGAGGCAATACATGTCAATGATTGGTAGCTTACTATATGTGACAACATCTAGACCAGATGTAATGCAGTCAGTTGGACAGGTGACACGATTTCAAGCAGCACCAAAGGAATCACATGTATTAACAGTGAAGAGGATTTTCAGATATCTCAAAGGAACATAAGAGTTTGGATTATGGTATCCAAAAGGAAAGGATCTATCACTTATTGCCTATAGAGATGTAGATTGGGCAGGTTGCATTGATGATCGATGAAGCACCAGTGGAGCAGTGTTCTACTTGGGTGAGTGTTTAGTATCATGGTTAAGCAAGAAAAAATCATCAGTATCCTTATCTACAGCCGAGACAGAGTATATTGCAGCATGTTGTACACATGTTCTATGGATGAAACAAACTTTGATAATTATACAGGTTGAGTATGATGATCCTATTCCAATCTATTGTGATAATACAAGTGCCATCAATATCTCAAAGAACCTAGTGATGCACTCCAAGATGAAGCACATTCCAATAAAGTATCACATTCTACGGGAACAGGTTGCAGAGAAGAACACCAGAGTTGAATATGTGGGCAAAAAATAACAAGTGGCAGACATCTTTACAAAACCACTTCCAAGATAAGCCTTTGAGTATCTTCACCAGAGACTTAGAGTAATTTCTACTCCAAAATGAATGCTTTTGAATGCTTATATTATGTGTCTTAGATCTACACGAGGAAGCGCCATAAAGAGGACAGTTCGGGTTGGGAGATTAGTTTCAGAGAGAGCTCATTTAGGGGGAGTATCCCCATGGATAGTTCAGTTAGGGGGAGCAGCCCTAGATGGAAATATACTTTTTCTATTGATGACAAAGGGGGAGAGATTTATCAGATGCAAGCTTAGATAAAGAGCATAGAGGCATGATTCCAAGGGGAGCGATGGTCACAGGGGGAGCATGAGTGATATGACTTCAGTATTGTATCAGAGTGTTTCCATCAATGCTAAAGGTGGATATTGTTGATTATTTGGGTTGGTTGTCATTGATGTCAACCCTTGAAGAAAGTCCGGTCGAAAATTTCGGTAGCACAAGGGTTTGGGTAATGGACCCAAGTTTGTTTGATAGATAATGGTATGAGTTTTGATATATTTGTAGGTAAGACTATTCCATATGGATAGTACATGTCATGCTATTTTCGGTGGTATGTGGAACGTCATATAACTCTTCACGGTTAGAGAGTTATGGCCATGTGAAGTTGGAGAAAGGTTTGGGTAATGGACCCAAGTTTGTTTGATGGATAATGGTATGGGGTTTGATATATTTGCAGGCAATAATAATCTAGATGGATAATACATGTCATGCCATTTCCAGTGGTATGTGGAATGTCACATAACTCCTCACGGTTAGATATTTATGGCCATGTGAAGTTCGAGAACCCTCATGAGTCATCTAGAACCCCCAAAAGGTCAAAGTAGTCAAGGTGGTTTAAGAGATTCTAGAAGGTAAATAATAAAGTGAAGTGATGAGTGTACTATAATTCAAAGTGAATACAAAAAAAATTATTTAAATAATAAATTTAATGGATAAATTACTAAGTTACAAGTGGTTAGAAGTGAGTTAACCCTAAAATAAAGAAAGTGGGTTAAGATGGTTAAAAGGTAACCCCTTGAGGAAGCTACATGAAAGTATAAATAACAGGCAAGGCTCTCTCATTTTAATCACACTTGAGCATATTGAATATCTATAGGTGACTGAGGTAATCAAAGGATATCTAAGCTGAATTTCAGAGGGAAGGTGAAGTAAAGAAGGCCTAAATTCAAGGGAGGATAAATTCTTTTGATGATGCTTTCTAAGGTATGTTATTTACAGGTCATCTCACTATTTTCGCAATAATTATTTTTATAGAATGATTTAGACCATGAAATTGGGAGGTCGTCGAGGAAACATATCCAAGTATCTGTGATACAAATTTAAGCTTGTGGGTCATTGTATTTTTGGAGTTACACGCCGTGGAAAATAGGGTTTGTGGCTAGTCCTGAAACTAATCTAAAACAGGTGTTTCGAGTAAAACCGTCATAACTTCTTCATAACAGATCCAAATTTAGTAAGACAAAATGAATTGGTTATATTATAGTCTATAGTATTATGTGTACAATTTTCATATCCATACAACAAATATTCCGTGCGAGGAACATTGTACAAGTTTGCTCTCTAGAATACACCAGAATTCAACAAGGTATGTCATGTTTGCTATAACTCCTTTTCTGAGAGGTTCCAAGTAGTGAAATCTGGAGGAATTGCATAAAAGACACTGAAGAACATTGTGTACCATTTTCAGATCTTTATTCATTACAGGTACATAGTTATGATTATTTCAAGTTAGGGTTTTTGACTAATCCAAAATTAGTCATGTGAGACTAAAGTAAAGTTTGATGAAAATGCTAGTCTCTTGTTGTTAAAGTTAAGGAAGGTTTCCAGGTATGTGATCATATACACCAGGTCTATTACAGAGTTACAAATAAGATTTTGATGATGAAATTGATGAGGGATTTTGGTTGAGGTACATGTTGGGTACATGGTTGAGACAAGTAGTTGATGAGTTGGCACATACATGAGGTGTATAGTTGATGATGTTGGTACATATTGATGCGTCATAGTTTATGTGTATTTGATACATGATTGGTACATACTTGGTACATGGTTAGAGGCACTTGTTAGTAGTATTGTTGACACATGGTTTACGGATGATATAACATACTTGTCTTGGTATATTATTAGAAGCACATATTGATCTTGGTGATGATTATGAGTTGTTGTGTTATACTTGGTTGATGCACATATTTGAGAGTTGTCTTGGTGATTGATCTTGGTGAGTAGATTTGATTTTGTTGATAAGATTGATGAAACAAGTTGTTTTAATAGGTTGTTTGGACAAGTTGTTGCGACAAGTTGTTTGGTACAGGTTGGTGCATGGTTGATGCACTTGTTTATGGTACATGTTGATTACAGGTTGAGGTACAGGTTGATGCATGGTTCAAGTTATTGGTACAGGTTGTTTGGTGCAGGTTGATCAGTACAGGTTAATAGTAGTATATCTCATAGTGATAGTGTGACAGTGGTTCCATCATTCTACTTATACGTCAGGGCGGTTGGATGCGGCAAGGACATGTGGTTGTAGCCACCTTCTGGTTGTTGTCGGAGAACATAGGGCATTGTAGCCTCCTTTTGGTTGTAGCCAAAGAATTGGGGAGTTGGATATTCCCTTAGGTTGTAGCCGGAGAACATAGGGGGTTGTAGCCTCATTTTGGTTATAACCAGAGAATTGAGGAGTTGTAGCTTACCTCAGGTTGTAGCCTTAGAAACTAGGGGGTTGTAGCCAGAGAATTGGGGAGTTTGAGCTTCCTTCAGGTTGTAGCCTGAGAAACTAGGGGGTTGGAGCCTCCTTCCAGTTGTAGCTGGAAAAAAAAGGAAGTTGGTGCTTCCAATGAATGTAATTATTAAAGAAATATAAGAAAAATCATTTCATGGTTTTCTCCTTCTTTGGGTTTCCACGTAACAACATTGGTGTATTGTGTATGTGTATGATTGCTCATTTTTTCATTGTTTATTTACTCTGCAAATATTGGATGATAATGCTACATTGATATAATACTTTCATTTGTGGTTAAAAAGGATTGAATTACTCTATTATTGATTCACCCCCCCTCTCAGTAATCCAACAAAAAGAAGATCCATTGGTTATCATTGTTTCTATAAAGAAAGACGATCTTTTTATGGGTTCATTTTATTTAGCATATGCAAGTTTAGTTTTATGTCTCAGTTTGCTGCTATTTAGTTGTGTTTGGATAGTAGCTCTTGTTAGCACTAGAAGTCACCTACGGATTGTGGTAGAGGTAAGCCCGGTACCCATCAAAGTTTTATGTCACAGGTTGGTTATAAAGAGGTCAAATGGACACAATCTCAAGAAAATATTGTCTTAACTCAGAAAACCAGACTGGCATGCACAAGTAGGTGAGGTCTTAGTTTGACTTCAGTCAGTAGGTTGTAGTAAGGGTGAGTAGGAGGAATACTTTAGTGAGAAAATGTAAAGTCTATTGCAGACATCAGGTCTTCCAGCAGCCTAAGGAAGGAAAACATAAACACAAGATCCCCTTGGATTCAAATTCAAGGAAACTGAAAGAAATCATAACAACATTACAATCAAACATTCATCATAATATAGTCACAACAATCCATGTGAATCAATCATTCATGAACTCTCTCAGTAACAGAGTCAAATAAGATGGAGTAAGAAAGATGACTATCATTAAACAAGAAGTCTCAAACTACAACACATAACCAGAGAACCAGAAGCTTCATTAAAATTTTACAATACAGGAGCTTTGCTCTACCATCGACCATAACAAAAAATCAAAACTAACTATTTATACTCAGAACTACTAGCTCCCTTCAGAAGCGCATTTTGGTCATTGCATTCAAGGCTTGGCGTCTGCACCTTTCTCTGTTAGATTGCACTTGCATTATTTTGTCAGATGCTAAATCAGACGCAGTATGGGCTTCACAAGCAGATCCATGATAGGGGAACTTTCGGTTGATTGTCTACCCTCCACGACCAGTTTTTCCATGCTTTCCATTTATGTGGTGAAACGAGGTTTCAACCACCTTCCCCATTTTCATTAACTACTTTCATCAGGATCAGGGTGAGGCCTGACACCCATGAATGTCCCGGGTGAGCTCACGACTCCTTCGAGTCAATTATGGCACCCCGAGGTCATGCAAATCTTTCTCTGTGACCAACTCAGACGCTTAGATCCCGTGTGCATCTCCTTCATCTGACCCTGGGCCGCAACCATGTGCCTAATTCCCAGGTGCTTCGGGATTTCTCATTTTGTGATTTTACATTGTGATCCCTGCTGAAATATCTGAGTCGTGAAATCGTGATTGTTTGTATTGGGCAACATGTATCCCTTTGCATCGGATGACCTTGATGAACATCGGTATTTTGGGGCCTTGGGCCGTCAACAATTCTCATTTTAGCTCCCCCGAAACGACTTTCCCCATGTTGATCCTGTGTCACGTGTCTTTCCAGAATGGATGGACAATATTATTTCTGGACTTCGCGTGTCGTGAGACTTCAAGGATTTACCCTCCTACTTTCCCAACTCACGAAATCGTGAAAAGCTGATCCTATGGTCCAGATCGCTCCTTTGATCAACGACTACGATCTTTTCATGATTTCGCATTTCGCGAGTTCTGATGACTTTGCTCCTTGACCACTCCATCTCATGAAACCACGGAAATCTAATATTGCACCACACATCCTTCCCAGTACTAACGAATAGGATTTACCTTGTGATTTCAGACCTCTATTTGACGCTAAACTTGGTGCAAATGTATGATCTCGATCACCTGATAGTCATTGATCTGATCTTCCTGATGGATCTCCGCCACCAGAAGTTGATCTTGCTCTCTCACTTGATTTGAGTTGATATCAGACTGCTCCAAGTGTTGTGTCTGGTTCTCACAAATTTGGCCTGTGTAATTTATTTGAATGAGTGGTTGAGAGCTTGGGAACAAGAAGGCTGAGGGCCGATACTTCTTGGGTAGGATGACAAGGAAAAATAGGTCGATCAAGCGGATGAAGGCAAACAAAAGAAAAGCTATGAGCCAAGAGGGAAAACTTACGATTGGGTGTGCAAAAGGAGGAGAGATAGGTAAAAAATACAGACTTGGGTAGAAACCACAAACCCTTAAGGTTTTGACAGGTTTATGTGATAACATTAGGATCCATGGGGGATAGAGTCCTCCCTATGAGGCTCTAAGAAATCCTTTTGCGGCTTCAGTGCCTTACTATTGGGTTGTGGAGTCTTCTATTAAAAACAAAACAAGATAAACATAAATCACACACGGTATTTACAAGGGTGGGACGTTGACTGCGTGTTACACATTATTTTCGTCATCCCTATGATCATTAATGATGTAAACCTATCTATTTCCTTTAGAGGGGTCACAGTGGCCTAAGTTCCTGAAGAGAGAAGGAAGAAGAACTTTTCCTGAGAAAAGAAGTTGCTTTTTTCTATGTAAAAACCTTATAAAAAGAAATGTACGCAGGTT
>ML791238.1:731695-743249 GCA_009831015.1 Picea engelmannii
TAGTTTCCTTTAATTTAGTTTAATTTCTTCTTATTTAGTTAGTTAGTTTATTGTAGTTTGTTTTATTAGTTTCTAGTTTCCTTAGTTTAGATCATTTAGCTCAGATCACTCTCTCTTTGGTTTCCTTACGAGACCTTAGGGCGTCCAACGGAGCCGTTAAACTTGTCAGGGTGGTCCATACCAAACGGCTTGGGTTATTTAGACAACCCCGGACCGGTTCCACTCTCCCAGTTGACGGATGGTCATTTTCGCCCGTCAACAAAGTCTAAGTTGAATTCCTGTAGGATGACAATCCATTTGGAATATTTTCCCCCAATCACTTGGCGAGTCAATATATGTTGCATGGGTTGTTGGCATAGGCCTATTTTGGGTAAAGACGTCAATTTTGGGCAGAAAGGTGAAGATGATGCAGCGAGCGAGGCAAGTTGGACCAAGGAGAAGCGAACATCAGGTTTTGAGGAAAAGAAGAATGTGCGATAGGATTTGCGAAAATTCAACTCAAAAGTGGACAAACCTAGCCTAAGTTAGGGTTAGGGTTTTGGGATGGATTGTAAGGGTTTCTAACCTAATTTTGTAATATAAATAAAGGGTATATGGGAGATTAGAGGATCATCAATCATTCTGATAGGCATCTATTGATCGACAATAGTATCTTGATTGTTTTGGAGAACCATTTTGGAGATTTTGTAAGTTGGAGTATGTTTGAGAGCTATAGAGCTCGGATGAGGTCAAAGTAGTTGAGGGTTAGGTCACAAGTTGTGGAGCTTAGTGCGATCCTGGTATGCCTCACTACTCACTACTCTTATGTAATGTGCACAACACTTTTTGATGAATAAGAATAAAGAAGCAGAAGATCGTTGTGGCTGTAGCCCTAGGGGAGGTGAACCATGGTAAAACCATATGTGTACTGTGCTATTTTTGCAGTTATCATTGAATGGTTAGTTAGATGAATGGATGTTTTATTTATAGTGCGTGCTAGATTAAATATGAAAATGAATGAAAGAATGAATCTAATGAATAGGAGTATAGAATGCATGGTTAATTAGGAACAAGAAGAAGTAAGAAAGAACATCCCCAATCCCTTCCATGACTGCAGACATCTGCATCCTGCAGTACCCCATAAACCATCTCAGGTGAGACTACTTTGTGCACTCTGTGCACGGTGTAGCTTTCTGGTTTACCAGAAGGGCCAATGTTGATAAGTGTTTTGTTGGAGAACTAAGGTAGAACCCAGGTCATCCCATCAGTCCAACAAATGGTTTTGTTGTCAGCTAGAACTCAGAAGGAGAGCCAGGAAGGAGTTTGGTGAAGAATATGCAGTGGTAGAAAGGGATGTTTAGGCCATGGAATCCTATGAAGAAATAGATTGAAATATGGTTAGAGACAAATCAGTTGGAGTTCACACAAAAATACAATAAGGGTTCTAGGTATACACCATGCCAGTACTTGCAGAGGTATGTGTTTATTGATTTGCATGAAGAATATTTTTTTGTATTTCCATAGTTATTACAGGAATGGTTGTTAAGGTTGAAGGGTACCCATCCAACTAATCAGATTAGGCCAGTAGTGTGGACTGCTAAAAATATCGCACAGTTAGAAATAGTTAACAATAAATTCATGCGCGCAGTAGATTATTGGTTAGAAAATATTGCTGCGGGGTTTAGCACAAGTTTGTTGTAGATACATAAAATTCATACACTGTTGCATAGCAAGATTTTTTTAGGGGACCTAGAGGGATGTACATCAGGTCACTCTACATGTCGATCACGATATTACTACATGATAAAGGCGTGATGACCATGGAATTAGATAGCTAGATCACTTTGTGTGCATGGGGGATTTGGGGGACGCACTGAGGAATATATGAGAAATGGAGAAGGCTCTGGAGAGTATCCAGAAGAAGGAAAAATGGACCCCATCACAATGGATGATGAACATACCAGGGAAATCATAAGAAATGCAGGTGTGACACGCAGTGGACAAACCTACCAGTACAAGATGAATAATAAGAAGAGGGTTGTAGCAGAGCAAGAGGGATTGGACAATGATGAGGAAGAGGTAGAGGATCTCCATGCCATGGGGCATATTGAGGATATATTGCACATCACATATGAGAGGAAAAATAGAGGTCATGAGTCTGACGCAGAAGAAGGCTCTCCATTCTAGATCCGAATTAGTGTGGAACCCACAACCCCATGTGTGACTAACACAACTGAGGAAGAAAAAGAAGTTAACCAACAAGTGATTAGTGGTAGAAGAATTTTTGTAGGACATGGGTACAGTAGAAGAAGTGCAAGTTCAACAAGTAGAATTCAAGTTTCTACACTACGCGGAGATGGTAGTTCAACAAATTTCACAATGGCAGGACACGATCCAACCATCAGGTTACCAGAGTTCCGAGGGGATGGGTTAAATGACCCAGAGAAACATTTGTTCATCTGTGAGAAGATATGGGCAACAAATTACATTATAGACGAGGATACAAAGGTCACGTAGTTAGTAATCACTTTTCGATACCGTGCATCAGATTGGTACATTGGTCTCTCAACAAATAACCTGACAGGAAAACCTACAACTTTAATAGATGTGAAGAGGCAGTTAATAAATGAATTTCAGAAGCCAAGTTCAGAAGACCAATTTATGAATGAAATGATAGAGATCAAGCAGAAACCAGGAGAATCAGTCTGGGAAGTAGACCAAAAATTCAAGAGGTTAAAAGGTAAGTTAAAGTAAACTATTATTGACACACAACATAGGCATTTGTTTGTTAATTCTTTGTTGCCACATTTGAAGTATCCTTTGAGACAATAAAAATTCCAAAGTCAAGGTGAGGCCCTGCAGGTAGCCTTACAACTAGAGGAAAACCAATACAAGCATACAGATCTAGATGTGGAAGAGATAAAGGAAGATCTAAATAACCTCACATTCCCGTTAAATCAGAACAAAGGAAAGAAGAAAAGAGAATATGTCTGGTGTACAATGTGCAGGACAGAAGGTCATCACAAGAATGAGTGTCCATTATTTTCACAGTATATTGGAGTGGGTATGCCAAACCCGTTGGCCCCAGGAGGACCATGGTGTGAGATTTGAAAAACACATGGGCATGATCCCTATCAATTCCCCTTGATGCAAAAATATCAAACAGTTCCAAAGAGTACATATTGCAACTTTTGTAAGTCAGTTGGACATGAAGACAAGGACTGTAGAACCTTGGAGATGATGAAAAAAAGGATTGCAAATACATATAGGGAGTAGGATGAACATGTAATAGAACAATATGCACAACAACCACACTATAACATTGTGCAACAACCACAGTACAATCCATCGTAGTAGTTTGCAGCACAACCACAATATAATGCACAACAGTTTCAAGGGTGTTATCACATGTACAATTTGTGCTATCAGGCCAACTAAGGTTCCCATTTCTATGTATTGCCTGCAGTGCCATGTCTGTGTATTGTTGGATGAGTCGACGTTTTGGAGCAGATTATTGATTATGTTTTGATAAAAATTTAATGTTCCTAGCTAAGATTCCCATTTCTATGTATTGCATGCAGTGCCATATCCGCGTGTTATTGGATGAGTCGAGGTTTTGGAGCAGATTGATTCTGTTTTGATAAAAAATTAATGTGCCTAAGGCCCCATATCCAAATTTTCTAGCAAACATCAAAGTCAACTTATGCAAGTCTAGCACAAGGAGTTAAAACAAAAATGCAAGTCTAGCACCAAGGAGTTAAAACACAAGTCAACTTATGCATACAAGCAAGTGCCCAAGTCTAGCACCAAGGAGTTAAAACACCCGAGACCAAACACCAAAGCCAAGGGAGGAGCCCACAAGAGGCGACTACATTTGCACTACGCATCAAGGGATGTTGGAGGCGTTCATATATATAAACACCAAGTTTTCAGTTCTCCAGATGCATGTGGTGTAAATCCAAAAATAAAAAATAAAATATAAAGTGCAGCATTGTCTTAATCATGTGTGCCCACAAATCAAATGAATACAAGCGCCAAACCAAGGGTTTTGACAATGCATGACAAGTAGTTACCAAAGAAACAAATATCGTCAGAGTTTGCAAGGGTTTTGATCATGTGCCAAGAATCAACAATCTGGTGCAAGGAATAGATCAACGGTTGAGACAGGTCTGCAAACGGAGTAAAGTTGAATTCATCAAAACTCTCCCGTATGCATTGCCAATTCTCTGCTAGTTCACGCCTAGTTTGCAAGATTAATGTTCCATATGTCAAGAGCCATCAATCACCACACTGGAAAACCCTCGTCGATTATTTCCAAGATCGAAAGTGTTTGGGTGAGAAAATATATATGCATTTCCCAAGACATCCTTGCGATCTACCTTTTACAATTTCTAGTTCAGATGCGAATTCCTTCCATCCTCTGTTATGCGAAAGGCCTTGCAAATTTATTCTTAATTAGAATCACCAATTCCAGGGAACCTTTCAACATGGATACCATCCATAGTGTAGGCTAACAGTCCAATTTTTGTTCCAAGATTGTGGACATGAGGTAACAAAGCGGTGTTCGAAAAATAAGGAAAGCAGAGTGTAGGGTGGTCATTATTGGATCTCACACAATGGATTTTCAGAAAGATAAGGGGAATGAGTGCACTTATTCTACATCAAAATCTGGCAATAGTCTTGCTCCGTTTCTAAACCTGTCATTCTTGGATAATTTTATGTCCTGCTTGGATGATATGAAGGGGGATATGAAGGGGGAAGGTACAAAGTCTTCTAGATCTTTCTTCAAGATTTTTCTATAAGAATCTATTTACAAAAACCATAGGATGAAAACATGGCCATACAAAATCTCATTTTGTAGGCATTGATACGTTTACAACAAAAAGCTCGAAGACATTTCTCTTTCTTCTCGTAATCATGACGTTCCAAAGGTCATTAAAGTGTTGATGACTCACTTGGAAAATTGGTGAAAGTGTTGATGACTCACTTGGAAAATTTTGACGAGTCAATTTGACAACAACACATGATGGAGCCTTTGGTGGAAGAGGAGGAGGCACCACATGGAGGAGGTGATGGAACAGAGGAGGAACCACTTGTGGTGGAGGAGGCACCACCTGATCCTGCTTTACAATAACATCAGAAGAAGAGTCGCCTTGATCTACAGAAGAAGAAGAAAAAGACGGCTCAATACTCTTGACTTGGGCAGCAGACGTTGACGTTGATGGAGGGTCATGTTGTGTTGCTACAGTTTCGGTAGAAACTGTTGGAGAAGTAGTGTTTGTATCAACATATGCGGAAGAAGCATTTGCTGGGGAAGAGGGAGAAGGGGTGTCTTGTTGGAATAATGTAGAAATTAGGATACTTAGTTAAGATCTACGTAACTAAGTTGTTGTGTGCCTGTCCAATTTAGGGTTTGCTGGTGGTTTTAGATCCACCTTTGTAGGAGGTCGGTTCAAGGTTGCTTGTGTTATATATATGTAATTGATTTACATTAATAACAATGAAGTGTGAGTGTAGAATCACTTGTGATGTGCCCTTGTGGCCTCACTGTTATTGATTTTAATTTGGTATCAAAGCATCAGGTCTAGGCGTGACTCCCTCAAGGGAGTGCCCGGGATCATGTAGATTTTCCCTCTCATTGGAAAGGCTCCAACCATGGGATGGAAGCAGAAATGCATGGTGTTTCCAGAGATCTGTTGATGAACAATGTCGAGGACGACAGGGAAGATACTGCAAAGTCTTCTGCAGGAACTTCAAGATCCAGGAGCTTGACGGCCATAGTCTCAAAATAAGGTAATGTAGTTCGTTCTTTGAAGAAATTTATCGGTCAAATCTCTTGAAGTGGCGGTAATTTGCTGAAATGTGAAAATTCCCGTGATTTCAAGCTATTTCATCATTGATCATTTCGATCCTTTTAACGGCGTGAGCTGGTGATTTAGAGGAAAACTAGTGATTTGATGGAGAAAACTGAATATTTCGAGTGTTTTTGGTTTCGTCGACTGGTGTGTGTATTCACTGCCATTGGAGAGCCGCTTGTTAAACTTACCGCATGGAGTAGGAGACATTGTTGTAGAATGTGAGACATCGCCTCCATACATCATCCAGTGATCTGGAGCGACCTGGTGCGTGGAACAAAGAGAGTTTCCAAACTTGGATCGATCTTTGCTCATTTGGAACATGTGCAAGAGCGAAAGCGTGAAGGGCTTCACTCAGACTTGTTCAAGTTGTAGTTTCAATTGCAGATCTATTTTTATGCTTTTTCTTTCTGTGTCTGTGCGCATACAGAGAACTGGATAGCAGGGCGGATCCTGTCTCATCCTGTACACACAACAGCTCCATATTATGCGGCCTTTTGCAGCCATGAGCGTGTTTTACCAATCTCAGCGATCCTGCTTTTGTTTGTGTTGGTTACTTTTGTGAGTTGGGTTGCCCAACCAGGGTTTTTACAGGATACAACCCATATGCGACAGATTTTTCGGGGCCTTTCTATGATCGATTGTACAATGTAGGTCATTTCATTATAGGCTTGGAGGAGTCCGCCAGCATAGAGGAGCGCTAGAACTATGTGGAGATTGAAGGAGCCCGTGGACAGCGCTGGAACTATAGAAGTTGAAGGAGTCCTCGTGAGATTAGAGGAGCTATTTACATCATGAGATTGCAGAAGGAGCTGCGTGTGGATAGCATGTACACCATTGGTGTGGCTACTGGGATTATTCACTTAACAACCTGCGGTTGGAGGGGCAGCAAACCGCAGCAATAGAGATCATTGCTGCTAGAGGAGCTGCGGACGTGTGGAGGAGTCCGCCAGTGTAGAGGAGTCTTGAGTGCTCGCCTGCGTGGAGGAGATTTGTCTCTTGTATGAAATCCACTGTCGAATTTGTCTCTGCAAGTAGTGATCGATTGTGTGGAGGACGTCATTGCTACATTGAAGGCTATGTAGGAGGAAGGCGTTGTCGAGACTGTGGCATGTAAATCATGATTGCTCGTAGGAGCGTAGGTGTAGAATTTTGAGAGGGAAAATATGTATGAAAAGGATTCCCGTGTCTACATTGAAGTGAAGAATTAACTCATTGCTTCCATAGGATCGCGTGGAGAAAAGAGCCGCAGTGACATATTGCAGAAGAAATTTGGTGATAAGAAAGTGGTTTTCGAAATTGTTGTCCAGTGATCATTGCTGTGACGTGAAGACGTGCTTATCATTGTTGTTGAAAGAAGACTCAATGTGAAGGAATGGGTCATCAAAGGAGAATTAAACAACTCTGAAGAGAGCTGAAACACATGTGGAGGAAGAATCAGTAAGAGGAAATATATTTTGCAGGTAAATATAAAGTGTCTTCAGCAATAGCCGAGGAACTCATACCTGATGGAGACCAGGATCAGATTGCGGATCTGGAGCAGATTGATGAAGATGAAGAAATCAATGCAATATTGAAAAGGTTAATGCCAGTTTTACCATAATTTTCAGGTAACAATTTTTATCTTTGGAAAATGAAAATGGAAGGTTTACTTGGATCAGTAGATTTATGGGAACTTGTTCAAAATGGTTATGAAGATCCTACTGAGAAGAGAAGAGATAAATTAACATTATTTCTTGTTAGTTCAACATTGAATAATGGCATCCTGTCTGCTCTGTTATATGAATTTGGTGAAATAGAGAATGAAAAAATGTTTTGGGATAATCTAGAGATGAAGTTTAGTGTGATGGGGAGCAAGATAGCTAAAGACGAAATTAATCACGTCACTGATGTTGAAAATGATGAGTGTATTGACAATCTTATAACTAAAATAAAGACTGGAAATGATTGCATTGAAATCACAATGATTGATGATGAAAGTGTGTATGTAGTTGATTGTGATAATGAGAATGAAAATCTTGTGGAGGAAGATCTCTTTGAAGAAGAGACATATGAAGTCAGATTTGATGAAGACAATTCATCTAATGAAGAGTGGTCAAAATTGTTGCATGAGAAACATCTTATTGATGAGTTGTTGTTTGGTGAGAAGAATGGTCCACTTGCATACACAAATCAAGTGGAAGATAACTTTACTGTTGCAGAGAAGGAAGAGAAGGAACATGAATAGGAGAGAAATCAGAAAGCTCTCTTAGAAGAGAAAAATGAAAATAGCAAAAATTGTTTTGATACTCTAATGAATGTTTTTGAGTGTGCAGGGTTTACTAAGGAAGAATGTGATGTGAAGCACTTAGGTGAAGTGCCAGATAAGTTTGAAAAAGAATTAAAATTCATTGAGGAATGGCTTCAAAAGCCATATTATGATGAATGCAAAGAAACATTAGATTATGCTGAGGACTGTATGGACACTGAAGAAGAAGACTGCATTACATATATAGAAATTGAGTCAGTTTTTATAAAGTGGAGTCCTAAAGAAATAAAGTATTACTATGAGCTAATGTTGCAAGAGTCCGTTGAGCAAAACATTGTTGATTGTATCCAAAAATGGGAGCAACATATTTATGTGGAGTTGGAAGCATTTGGGAACATTAAAGGCAAATGTTCTTAGGACAAAGAAAATGCAAAAGTGTTGAGGACAAAGAACAATAATCAGAAGTCAAATTCCAAAATGTCGAGGAACAAAGTAAAAAGGGCTATGAAGCAGAACAGATTCAAGATGAAACATATATGGAGTAGCAAGCCGAGGAAGAAGCTCCATCGACATCACTATCTAAGATCAAGAAAGGTCAAGATGAAATTGTTAATTTGTAAGCCTAGCTGAGACTGAGACCAGCAAGCATGTTATGTTCTGCACTGTTATGTTTGGTAGAAAATCCCTTTCTCCATTAAGGGGGAGTGTTGGAATAATGTAGAAATTAAGATACTTAGTTAATATCTGCGTAACTAAGTTGTTGTGTGTCTGTCCAATTAAGGGTTTGCTGGTGGTTTCAGATCCACCTTTGTAGGAGGTCAATTCAAGGTTGCTTGCGCTATATATATGTAATTGATTTACATTAATAACAATGAAGTGTGAGCATAGACTCACTTGTGATGTGCCCTTGTGGCCTCACTGTTATTGATTTTAATTTTTCGCTCCCCGAAAAGTAAGAAAAACAGAAGCAACAACTCTTTTTTGTCATTTTTGTCGGAACAAGGTTAGGTTGGAAGTTGAGAATGTCTAGGAAAATCAAAGAATGATGAGAGTCGAAAAAATAAAATTTGGAAACTAGCAATTCTATGAATTCAGTCAATGCAACTCATCATAAATAGAAAATTTATTAGAACTATTCAAATATGACTAAATTTGGAAACTAGCAATTCTATGAATTCAGTCAATGCAACTCATCATAAATAGAAAATTTATTAGAACTATTCAAATATGACTTTTCCATGTGGATGTGTTGTATTAACTCATCTGTTAATCATGGAGCCCATCATCTATGACTTGTTGAATAAGTAACCTGATCTGAGAGAGTAAGTTAAATATAAGTAATATAAAGATTTCATTCCAAGTCAAAGAAGTAGTTGAGTGCATGGCTTAAGAAAATAAGGACAAAGATAAACTAGATTGTGATAGTTGATAGGGTAAATTAGAGCCTTTGATCTGTGATCTAGATCAACTGATGAGATTTGTTTAATATTGTATAAATACATATGTTCTCTAATACAATAGATAAGTAATTGTGTGTAGTCTCTCTTTCATATGGTCCTCTATATGTTTAATTTGGTATCAGAGCTAGTCTGGGTTTGACTCTTTCGCGCGACAACTTAGAAAAATGAGAGTCATAAATATTTAGTCCCATGTAAGCTTACATGTAGAAGTAGGATAGAGACTTGTTATTGAGTGTGGTGATGTTGAGGAGAATTGTGCGAGAGTGGGGTGATCAGATGTCGAAGAAGAGTTCCAAAGAGAAATATGCTAAAAGACTGCAAACGAGAGCACTACTATGCTTGACACTACCACATTATGAGTTTAATGTGTTGTTATTCTTAAACATTGTTATGCTCTAAATGTAAATAATTTAAGAACCCTCTTATACACTAGGGACCCTATATACATAAGTTCTCTAATACAATAAACAAGTAATTGTGTGTACTCTATTTTCTAGCTATTAGACATCGAAACAAATGATAATCAAAAGTTATATAGACACATTCAACCTAGTGGTTTACAAAAATATATAGATAAACCAAAGGTGAAAGTGATCAAATATATTAATGTAACGATGAGTGCAACTCAAAAATTCCATAGGCAACCATAGACAAAGGTAAACGAAAACGAAAACTAGAGTAAAAAGAGAAATAGATGGGAAACAGCTAGTCCATGCGTTGAAAATTTTGAATTAACATTAAGTGTTGATGTCTTGAAAATTTTGAATTATCAATTTGCGTGAAATTTCTTATATTCTTTTATCTTTTGGGTAGAGAGATTTGTTTGTAGTTATATGTAAAAATCACTTGAAAATATAATTTCAAACATATATAAGGAATCTGATCTCCATTAGACAATGCTACTATTTTTCATTTGCAAAAAATGTCCAGAGCTTTTAATTTTTCCAAAATTGCACATCCACATATTCTAGAGATAAGATCTGAGATGCAGAATGCAGTTTCCCACATTCAGCATTGCTCTTTTGAGAAGGCAACAATTGCAGTAGGATTGGAGTTGTTCGTCTCTCGACAAAGTCAGAGAAAATGAGCGGGCACGCTATATATAGAACTAAACTATCAACTAAGGTCCAAAATTTAACCTCGAGATTAGTTACCTTGCTCCTTTCACTCTATCCTGAATGCACTCCTTTAACCACATTTTCATATTTTTCAATGATACCATCATATACTAAAGATTTTTTAAACCACATATGGATGGAATTCAGTTCATGATACATTACCCTATCATGTTCAGAATAAGTTTAAAAGCTCAAAACAACAAGAAGTAATCTCCCACCTCTAATCTAATAGACATAATTCTACATATTATATTTTTTCTGCCTATATTTATGGAAAAGTATTGTATTGGATCTTAAGCTTGTACATACATGATACCCATTTCATTATAGAAAAGAAACTACACAATATCTCAACTACATGCAAGATTGTAATTTGTTTCCCTTGATAAAAGCAATTCCAATAGAAAATGAAGCCAATCAAGTTTTGACAATCTATAAAATAATATAACCTTGATTCTTCTTCAGTAATATGATCTTATAAACAAGAGGTTAAAACCAATTTCAACCAGATCATATCCAAATTTAGATAGTAATCCGAGCATTAAAGCTATCTAAAGTTCTAGGACTTTTACATATTGATGGAGTGCTATGTTCCCTCAATGTAAATGTCATTGTGGAAAATGAACATTACAAATCTAGCAGAATTTGATTCATTGGTACTTCAATATTACACATCAATGTACAATAATATTACATAGCAATGTACAATAAGGGTCATTGTATGACCCAAATAAAGAATAAGGGGGTTGGAGCCTCCTTCCAATTGTAGCTGGAAAACAATGGAAGTTGGTACTTCCAATGAATGTAATTCTTAAATACATATAAGAAAAAACATTCGGTGATTTTCTCCCGCTTTGGGTTTCCACGTAAAACACTGGTGTACTGTGTATGTGT
>ML791238.1:749392-779910 GCA_009831015.1 Picea engelmannii
TAGCCTCCTTTTGGTTGTAGCCAGAGAATTGGGGAGTTGGAGCTTCCCTCAGGTTGTAGCCTGAGAAACTAGGGGGTTGGAGCCTCCTTCCAGTTGCAGCTGGAAAACAAAGGAAGTTGGTGCTTCCAATGAATTTAATTCTTAAAGACATATAATAAAAAGCATTATGTGGTTTTATCCCGCTTTGGGTTTCCACATAAAACATTGGTGTATTGTGTATGTGTATGATTGTTCATTTGTTCATTGTTTATTTACTCTGCAAATATTGGATGATAATGCTACATTGATATAACACTTGCATTATATGGTTAAAAAGGATTGTATTGCTCTATTACTGATTCACCCCCCTCTCAGTAATCCAACAAAGAGGTCATAAGGTAAGAAAACCAAATCGTTGGATATTGAAAATGTTGGTAACTTTAGAAGAATTAATTATTTCACTGATTTGCATCATATACTATGGATAACTTAAATAGTTTGTTGTTCATATTTTAATGCAATCCTACGAATATGCAAACATGGAATCAAACACAATACCATTTAAAGAATAAAAATGTGATAATGATGCCTCTAGAATCTCATTTCATGTGAACAGATCATGTTCAATGATTCATTCGTTTCACATACATGGGCCTCCCAGGATACCCATACCACTTTCACTCTTATCACATAAGTGGAAGTGGTCAATTCCGATACACAGATTCATTGAATGTACATTAGGAATAATAATTATTTAAGCGAATAAAAAATACTTTATGTGGAATATTGATTTAAATGAATTAGAAAATAATTGGTTGGACAAATAAACTCAAACTCAAATTAATATAACAACGGTCATAAAAAAATGCATATATTAAGAAAAATGCTTTTTCAACATATTAAACAAATTTACTTGGCAGTTAACATATTATAACACCTGACCGATAGCTAAAGGGTCTCTAAGCGCCACATGACACCCTTGCATGTGACTGTCAAACCTTATGACACTCCCTGTAAGAAATAAATTACCTCGTATCCTTGAGTCTACCCAGCGATCGAAGTTTACGACCAAAACCAATGTAAACTCGTAGCATAGGGGAGGATACTGGTCATGGATGATTCAAAAATCTATGTTATGGTTCAAACCATGACAGTGGTTATAAAATTTCAAGCTTTGGCACTAGATTTTACTCCATCCTTTTATGGATCCTAACTTGGACGCTTGACTAGTCCCTTCCGAAGAATATTGATGGCTATAAATGAAGATTTTACCTAGGGATATATAAGCAATGGAGCAGGTGGCATCATCCTGAAGCTTGGCCATGCAGAAATCAGAAAATTGGGCCTCCATGTGACCATCTAACAGTGCATTGTTGGGCTTCAAGGCGTCGTGCACAATTGTCAGATTGCAATCAGGGTGAAGATAGCATATCTCATGTGTGAGTCCCTTCGTGATTTGATATGCCATAACATCGAGTCTTCAAGGGTATTTTGATTTAATTTCTGAATCAACCGCGGATTCTCGACAACAATGGCATCCCCTCGTGGCATCTCCTCTTTGTATAATGTGGAAATCGGTCTGTTTCCAATTATTTTTGTTCTCTTCATGGATTTCAGAATGTGTCGATCGTTGAATAAATGAATAAGTCAAGTGGGGCTACAGAGATCAATAAACGAGAAGAAACACCCAAAATCACTATAGTATCAGTATAGACGTTCCCCAAATATCTAGCAACAAGCATCAAGAGGTCAAAGTTTCCGACAATGAGGTGTTAGTTATTTCAGGTTGTGTGAGCAACTAAACGAATAATGTCTTCCAAATGGGAAGTAGTTCTAGCCACAAATAGAAATTTTCAACCAACAATTGTAGAAATTGTTAATCTCATAGATGTGGTGAGAGTCGTAGTGGTAAGTGAAAGTGAGGTGGTAGGGTAGGTGGAAGGAGATCAATAATTAATATTATGAAGCTAACAAAATTGATAATTCCTCTCCCTATCAATAGGTAGGGCGAGCTTCATTCGATACATAAGTAAGTCTTATAGAATAGAGGAGTGGTGCTCGGACCAGCCTTTGACAGATGAATCTGTGTCAGTGAGAAAGCAGTAATTATGAAAGAAAGGGTTGGGGGGCCGTAGGTAGAACAATGTGAATTATGGAAGAAAGAAAGGGTTTTTTGTATTTTGTATTTTCTTTTCTTCCGATAGGAATTGAGTGAGGAACCGGGTCAGCAGTTGCGGTAATTCCCCTCGCGGGGAAGCTTCTAGTTGCTCTCGTGCCTTCTAAAGCTTCCCTAACTCTTTTAGTGTCAAATCATTCCATTTAGATGGTGAATAACTTCACGTTCTCCTTCCTTGCAATGCGTTCTCCTCCCTTGCAATCTCATTAGGGTAGTGGGACATCTTATCTACAAACACAAAGAAATTTTCACAGCTTATCTGCACACACAAAGTAGGTTTCAGGTCTTTCTCATTTTTCTTGGTTTCAGGTTTTTCTCGTTTCTCTTGAGCTTTCAAAACGAATAGATTTTACAGTAGCATAAAACAAATTTCAGGTATTTAGTTTATCTCAATCAATTAAAAAATCTGAATACAAATATTTGAAAATTATAAAAATGATTTTTAATTTTTCATAAAAGAAATAAATAAAATCATAATTCATAACATAGGAGAAACTTGTTAAGAAGATACAAATTACACCAAATAATGCAACAAAATTATTAGGTTAATAAGCGGTTCAGTTCACGACTAAGTGAAAGCTATAGTCCCTAAACTATATATTAATGACTTATAATATAATAATATAATTAGTATGTGATGACTTATAGTATATATTGTATTAACTATAATATATTAGTATAATTATAATATAGATTAAATATATAATATCTTATTTTAACTATTAATACTAATATGCCCCTTATTATATATTAATATAGTCTATTTGTAATATATTATAGTAGTATATAATTATTATACTCATGATATTATAACTTAAATCTACAATATAATATTCGTTATATTCGTTATTTATGAAGCTCATGATTAATGCTTACAATCAAGAGAAACATGCATTATTAAGGAACGAACTTTTCAATTTCTCTTAGTGAATAGAGAAGGAACAAATTTCTCATTTCATTCTTAAAAAAAAATTAGTCAAATTGGTGATATATTCTCTATTTTTATCAATATCTATCGAATGTATGGTCAAAATACATTGTCTTGGTTCCAAAAATATTGTTTATTAATATCTATTGAAGGTATGGTCAAAATACATTGTCTTGGTTCCAAAAAATATTGTTTTATTGAGATTCAACAATATTTGCTAATAAAAATGCCTTGTTATATTGATGTTGTCTAAGAGAACTCCCTTAAAATGACATCACTATATACCACCCACATTTATTTACAAAAAAAAATATGTCTACATTCATATAAGAAAATTTTAATGACATCACTATATACCATCCACATTTATTTATAAAAACAAATCCTTTCATGGGCTTGCTGGCCGGTTACATTTTATAAATGAGTAGTTAAATACTTTTTATTGCTTCATTTAAATGCATCTTTATATATATATAAAGATTCTGAAATTAGTTAAAATTCAGACCAACCAGTCGGGTTAAAATAGATAACACACCGTACCTTCATGCATTGGCTCCCAATACAAGAACATACTACCATTATCGGTATAAATGTATTGGACTCGTAGTGATCCGAGGTGTATGGTTTGGTTTGCAGTTCAGTAAAGGAACAATAAGAGAAGAAAGAGAAAGGAGATAAGCTGCATATAGATAATAATGAATATTGCATATAGATAAAATGAATATTGAAAATAAATGTGCTTTGCACGCAGTAATTGTGTCAGCCCCTGCGCAAGGTTATGTTAACACTCTCATGAATTTGGCGCAGCTACTCGCTATACGAACATTCTTCATCACTTTCGTCAATACTGAGTGGATCCATAAACGCATGGTCGAAGCTTTTGCAAGAAACACCAATTCTCTTATTAGTCCATGCCCTTCGGGCCGAGGGACTATTAGTAATTAGTTTTCCCATATTTGCACGAAGACTGTTGCAAAAAGAACATTTTACCCAAAGTTTTTACGAATCCATACGATTTTCTCTCGCAAATTTCATTTTTATCCTATATTTTGATCTTTGAGGTATTATTTGACCTATTCCCTAGGAAGAAGCCCATATATTTGACCAAAGCTTTAGTTTAAAGCGACCAAAACCTTAGTTTAAAGTATAGGTTGGCTAGTAGTTTCTCTTGATATCAAGTAATGCTAGATATCAATCTAGCATTACTACCTAGCATTAAATGTTTTCTTGGTTTTTCCATTCTCCATATGGTTTAAATGTTTTTTTATTTTTATGATATGGATGTATTGTAGAGAAGCAAGCTCACTTTCAACTCCCTTTATGATATGGATGTTGTGTCCAACAACAACTTACTATCAGTAGCTCACTGTCAACTCCCTAAGCTCGAGGTTGTTGAGCTTCCACCTACTCAGCCATGCAAACCCTGTTGTCAAATAAACTACTGTGATATACTCTTAAAGCATACAAACCTTACCTTATATACCTCCTTACAGGCATGTTGATGGCGTGAGCGAGTTGGAGAACAGGTCGGGTTTTTGGATTTGGCTCCAGGTCCATTGCTTATAATACCTTGAGCTAAGGTTTTTGGCTCTGGCTCCAGGTCCATAGAATCAAGCGAGGTGATTTTCATTTTATACACACAACCAAAATGAATTGAAATTGTGTATAGGTTTTAGTTGGTTTTTCAAGGAAAGATGAAAGTTGCATCCCTCCAACATAAATTCAATGAAAATAAGCTTACTTACAGTGCATTGCAAGCACTTTCGTCTAGCTCTGGCCTCAGAGACAAATATAATTTCTCCAAACATGGACAAATATCTAGACTAAATATCTAAAATTGATGGGGTTCCACACAACACTCCAAACAGTAACTTCCAAGTCCAAATAAATAACAATGCTCCGATAACATTCAGAATAACAACGCAATGGAGTTTGAAAGGATAAGAAAAAATACATAGCTGGAATTATATAAAAAATGTTGAATTGAAGACATGAAATGAAATGGATATTGAAGTTGTGGGTGAAATAGAAATGATAATTACTACTTATGTTGGCTCTGCCTCTAGGTCCGTCCCTGGACCCTTGCTATGGAGTGTGGTGATGTTTGTTCTTCTCTGTCTAAAGCTGTGACTGGAGCTATGATGGAAGTTTGGAGACGGGATGTCATTGTGACTGGAGCTATCAACCTTATGGGAGTAAGCTAACTACGCTACCTTTTGGGATTCTAATCAACGGAGAATGTCTAATCTCCAGCCACTCAGAAAACCCAAAAGGTAGCCTACCAACATTTCCGTTCCCATTCTCGTTTGCTCTGTGCATCCCCTGACTCCACGGCCTCTATGGTAGTTGGGTGAGCCATTAATGCATGGACACCCTTCTACGCTACCTTCGAACTTCGAGTGAACTCCCTAACTTTTATCCCACGCGCGCCCATGCTCACTATTCTGCTAACTTCTGCAACCATTGCCAACGGAATGCAACCATTGCCGATGGACTGTAACATCTGCTCAGGTTAGCAACATTGTTTTAAACCTTCTTCCTTCCTCCGTCGGTCACTACCCAAACTATAATGTATAAGAGAACGATTAATGATCAATGCACGATTACACGATTATATTGGTATTACATGATAATATGATTAATACCTGTCACGGTATACTATCACAGCTCTCCCTGTGTTTACTTGCAACTGTCAATGCCAGAAACATTCAAACATTAACCTCCTACAATTTATTTTCTGAAATCACCCAGCAAATGGAGTGTGGTTTCTCTGAAATCACCCATCTACGGATTGCAATCTAAGTAGTCTTCGATAAGATTTCTCTAGATGTTAGAGGAAGATGCCCAAACTTCAAAGTAGCTCTAGATGTTAAGATTGTCAGGATAATATTGCGCCATATCCCACCCAAGGATAGTTGCAGAAAGCCAATGGATACTATCACACACATTCACACTGCAAAAAGCCAATGGATACTATCACACACATTCACACTGCAAAAAGCCAATGGATACTATCACACACATCCATACTCACCCGAAACAACCACTTCAATTTGAAGCCAATTGTTAGACTAAGGAACTGTCTATGAATGACTAGTCAGACTCTAATGCATTCAGTGAAAGTGTGCGACTGGACAAGTTGAGAATTCCCAAATAGTAGGTCACCTACATTCATGTCTGTGGTTCCATGAGTGTCTCCTCGGCCACTTAAGTTTGGTTGAATTGGGGATATACTTTCTGCCTTCACAGTTTAATCTATTGCTTCCAACAAGATTTCCATGGCCACATTCCACATCAGTTAGCAACAAAGCAGATATCATATTTGAAGACATTAATAGAAGTCATAAGGCATGTTAGGACTCGAGGGAGAGTGGTTGAAAATTGCAACCCTTAAGCTGAAAAGAAGGGTGAAATTTATGTAATTAAAAAAAAGCAATATCTCTAGAACCTTGTAGATTTTCATAGCCATAATAAATCCATGGTATTTGCAAGAAATATTCATGATTCAAGACATAACTGATGGGCAATGCCCAATATCAAGTGCAGTCAAAGTGTTTCCTCCTTAAAATTTGGGTCTCTAATTTTCTTGCACGCACAAGACACACTGTTCATCTTTTTCATGTCGTTAAAAAAGCAGAAATTATATTTTATGGGAAGTTAAAAGTGTGACATGATCTTCTTGACTCGGATGGGCATTCCTTTCTTCATTTGAACTGTTGGAAAACTCACAATGGAATCATCCTCTTCCTCCCAACTGCATAAACCATTAAGTTAAAGGTGTTAAAATAGTATCATTGTGCTTAAAAGTGGTTTGAATCTGTTCAGGAGAAAAGAAATCAATGGAGTAATACTTGGCCCATAGGAGATTTTAATGTGGAACAAATAATCCACTGTAGCATAAGTCTAGAAACCCAGCCACACACAAACCAATGAATGAGTAGAGCAGTCAAGGGGACTCCCTTTGCCCGTAACTTTAACATACAATTTTTTTAATCAACACACAACATATGCCTATATTCTCTTCTGTCATGTATATATTGAAAAGCAGCTAAAATAAAAAAAAAAAATTGGAAGCTGCAGAACCTCCTAAAAAGAAATTAGTGCCTTTCAAGATTAATGGATTGTTGTATCCCCTAATCATTCCAATTCACAACTCCAAACCTCTTATGCTCCAAACCTCTTACACATGGATATGTTTTTATCCTTGATGCAAACCCTAACGGAGAAAACTCCTTTCCAATGCCCACTAAAATAAAAAAATATATTTTGGAAGCTGCAACACCTCCTAAAAAGAAATTAGTGCCTTTCAAGATTAATGGAGTACAGTATCCCCCAGAAGGTATATATATGTTTTGTACAAAACATATATAGCTTCTGTTTGTTTTGTTACAACTCCAAAACCTCTTATGACATATATATACCTTGATCAACATGATATTGGGGTGTGGGCATTTGTTTGGAGAAGCAAGGCAGAGAGTGAAAGCCAATCAATTGTTGAAAGCCAATCCATTGTTTTGAGCTCAAATTTTTGTTTGTAATGAGTTTGGCTACCTGATTAGACCTAGTTTTAAACCTTTATACGCCAACAATCCTTCTTGGTGAATCAGGAAACTGACAGTAAGAGGGAGAAGTATAGTTGGTAGTGGGTTTGTGTATGATTCAATCGCATCAAAATATTCCGCACACCCTTTTAGGCCGCTCTATGCATGGTGGTTTTACTTGGCATATACAAACCAAATGAATTAAATTACTGCACAAAAACAATGCCCAACAGAGCCATGTTTTTGCCATAAAAAACTAACATTTTGGCAATTAAAATGCCACAAAAATGGTGCCCAACAAACAGATCAATTTTCTTATAAATCAAACTAATTTGGATGAAGTCTCATTCATGTAACGACTAGTATTGTTTTTTTATTATCATAAATCAAACAATTTAGGGGAAATTTTCATGATCATAACCATACCAAACAACTATTACCATTCATCGATAATATGATAGTTGAGAGAGGTTTTATATGGTTGCATTGAACCTGTAGCTTTCACCCATTTACACAGAAAATTCATTAAGGTAGTAGAGGAGGAGGAACTAGCCATAGGCCACTCTCTCTCGATCCATACACAATGTGAATCTAGATGATGGTTCACTGGTATAAGAAGATCATTTTTTCTACATGGCACATTATATTATGCTATTGTCAATTATGCTCAAGAATTCTGAATTATTCTTTGTGCAAGAAATCTTTGCATAGAAGTTTCTTCTGCCTCTAAAATTGAATTTATATCAGAAGAGTTGTGCATTGGTTGTGGTATTTGTGTTGAGGTTAAATTATTGTTTTGAATAACTTGTAGGAATTGATACAAAATGAGTAATGAAGGAAAAAAATGGAGGACTATCATGGGCATTGAGGTGCAAGACCCTAAAGACAAAATCACATTTTCTGGTAAAGATTTAATTTGGTTTGAAATATATCGAACAAGCATGAGCATTGATCGGGTTGCGAAAATCCCTGCAAAAATAGTTCCTGACTTTATTAGAGGGGAGGAAATGAATCAAGAAGCTCCATGTACTTTCTTCCGCGGACGAAACAAACCCCCAAAATAAATGGCTAGTGCTTCCTTACGATATGAGTTGTAAGTACATTAGAAATGCATTGTTTACATGTTGGTAATACAAGTGTTTTCGCATTTGTTATATGTATTGATGTTTCAAACATTGTTATGCAGTTATACTTGCTCATATGGCCCTGAGGATAAGAGAGGAGAACATACAAAGAAACGAAGGACATCCTTTGTGAAGAAGAGGGGTTGTCAGTGCCTTTTCATCGTAAAGGTTATGATTCAAAACCTTGATGTAGCAATTTTGACATATAATGTGTATGACCATGAAGATGGGAATGGATGACCTTGTCATGGCCAACATGATACTTCGGGTGAGGCTAGGACCATGCATAAGCCAAGGCTTTCAAGAGACATGGCCTCTTATGTAGAAAATTGTTATTTTTTGGAAGTGCCAGTTGCAAATGTGTTGAACCTGCACATAATAGATCTAGCTAGAAAATACCGCACACATTTGTAGAGATAAATTGAGAAAGAAGAAGCAAGAGAGAAAGAATGGAAAAATTCTCATTAATTGTATTCCACACTCAAAGAGTGAATAATTTACAATATATATAGGATACATGAGTAACTAATGAGCCATAGTGGTGGCCTAGAGTGATCTGGACACACACCAATAGTTATGGGAGTAAACTGCCACCTAGTCTAGTCTCTCGGACAGTTACGAGAGTGAACTGCCACTTAGTTGAGTTAACTAGTCAACTAGTTTTCAGTTAATTGAATGAACAGTGAGTAGTGAGGAGTTAACTCAGGTAATCAAGGCTAATGTGTCAGTTTGGTGATGATCCCAAGGCAAGGTCTAATTATCATGGTGATGATCCCAATGTTTCATGGTGATAAAACCATTACAACATCTAAACTTAACTCAACTATTCAAACTGAAGTGTCAACTGAAAGAGAATATTCTCCAAGTGGAATATTCTCTCCTAAAATATAGGAGACTTGATAATGACTAATTATGACTAATAAACAAGGAAAAACCTTAGGAAAAAAAAATCCTAGGTGTGTGTGAAGTAACTCCAACACCCCCCCCTCAAACTACAATGCATAAAAAAAATAAAATTAAAATGAGAAGGAACAAAAAGCAGTTGCTAAGCAACCTTGTTCTTCACTCCAAGAAGACCTCGCAACTGTGCAAGTTTGTGCTCGTTGAAGATGTAGATGTCTACATGGATTTGATGAAGTATAAACACCATTGATATGTCCACACATATCCACTTTATCTTCTTGTAATGAATAATATCCAAATAAAGTTTGGATGATACTTTGAAAACCGTGCGGCCATTTCTGGAAAAACACTGAAATTTTGTTGATTTTGAAAAGATCATAACTTCACTTCCCAGACTCCATTTTGGACGATTTTTTTTGAAAATGGATATTTTCATGAGAGGAATTCAAATATCCAATTGGTTTCTACAAATGGTGCTCAGAAAATATTAGAATTGAGTCTGATGTGCGTGGCTCCCTCTTTATCTCCTGAGATGCATGCATTGTGCATGGAAAAGTGTTTGCTTGTGACCCCTGAGATGCATGCCATATATCTTCCACATGAAATTCAGAAACAAATCTGAAATGGAGTAGACATCATCTTCAATTAATGGAGTACAAATTTGTGCAAATACTTTTGTAGAAGACTCTTCAGAATAAGAGGCTTGATCTTCTGACGGTTTCTCTTCCGACTCTATCTTTCCAATCCCCTGCATGAAATCTTCACAATATTTTTTATTCCCAAATAGAACCTCCAATCTAGTCCATAATTCATTTGGAGTTGATTCTTGTGAGTCATCATATCCTATGGCCATATCTTGTCTATTGAGAAAATTATTTTTCTCATCGGCAGAATCAGGCTCTACTTCCATTTCCATATTTATTTGGTACAAGCCTCTGCATCTGAGCATAGGCATAATTTTTTGCTTCCATTCCAAATAGTTATGAGGCATGAGAAGTATTTCTGACGAATAATCCATCTTTTTGTGTTCTTCAATCTTCAGTACCTGCAAAAATAATTTGGTGTAGCTTTTTCTTAGCAGTCCATCGGCTCTGATACCATGTAAATGTGTTGAACCTGCACAAAATATATCTAGCTAGAAAATACCACACATATTTGCAGAGAGAAATTGAGAAAGAAGAAACAAGAGGGAAAGAATGGAAGAATTCTCATTAACTGTATTCCACACTCAAAGAGTGAATAATTTACAATAGATATAGGATACATGAGTAACTAATGAGCCATAGTGGTGGTATAGAGTGATATGGACACACACCAACAGTTACGGGAGTAAACTACCACCTAGTCTAGTCTCTCAGGCAATTACGAGAGTGAACTGCCACCTAGCTGAGTTAACTAGTCAACTAGTCTTCAGTTAACTGATTGAACAGTGAGTAGTGAGGAGTTAACTCAGGGAATCAAGGCTAATGTGCCAATTTTGTGATGATCCCAAGGCAAGGTTGAATTAGCATGGTGATGATCCCAATGTTGCATGGTGATAAAACCAATGCAATATCTAAACTCTTTTCAACTAGTCAAACTGAAGTGTCAACTGAAAGAGAATATTCTTCAGGTGGAATATTCTCTCCTAAAATGTAGGAGACTTGATAATGACTAATTATGACTAAAAAACAAGGAAAAACCTTAGGAAAAAGAAATCCTAGGTGTGTACATGAAGTAACTCCAACACCAGTTGATTCAATTTGTAAAATGCAAATAAAAAAACATGTTGATATGGATGCCACACCTCAGGAAAGAGATTTTTTATTGATAAAGAAAGATGTTGTCAACATCTACAATCGTTTAATGAAGGGAAACTACCAACTGCACAAGAAGGATGAAATGAGCGTGAACTTTTGGTATAAAAAACACCAAGATGATTTTTTCTTTTACCAAAAGCCCAATGGTGGAGATGTCCCTTTCATAACTGGAATTCAAATACCATGGATGTTGGAGACCATGGTTAAGCTATCTCGCAATAGCTTAATAGCCATGGATTCAACATTTAATACAAATAAATATGGGGTAATTATGTTTCCAATGATTGATTTAGTATGATCATTTGATTTGTAGTGATTAAAGATTATTGATGACTTAAACTTGACTACATATGTTCTTTTGAATATGACAGTATCAATTGTACACATTAGTATTTTTTTATGAACAACAAAGCGGGGTGTCAGTTGCATGGGTGTTGGCATCCCGAAATACGTCACATGATATTGCACAATGGTTGGAGCACCTTATGCATAGGTGTTACCAATTTTGTCCTGATTGGAAAGTTAATGCCTTCATGGTTGATGATGCATTAGCTGAAATCATTGCATTAAGGTAAATTCAATCATGTTATTATGAATTTTAACTTGTATTTTTTCTATAAATATCACACTAAAGATGAATTGAATTTGGTAGGAGGATCGCAAGGCGTGAAGTGATCTTATGTATTAGGCATGTACGACGAGCATGGCTAAAAAACGTCAACCGGTTGGCTAGTAGTCCTGAAATAGCAAGCAAGATGTTCAATGAGTTAGGCATCATCATGAAAAATTGTTCCAATGACGAAGTGGTAGATGCAATCGATGGGTTTTTCATCAAATTCGCAAATGAGAAAAAGTTATTGGACTATTTCTACAAGAATTGTGTTGTTGGTGATAAGATCCATAAGTGCAAGAAATTTTATTTGTATTTTTATTTTTGTGTTTCGTAGAGATGATATCTTCACTAACTCATTTTTTATATGTAGGGATGTGGGTAAAATGATGCAAAGATTTTCCTCATGCAAATCAGGAGACAAATAATGCTATCTAGTCATATCATTGTTACCTGAAGACCAAATTTCTATCAGATCGAAGAAAAAAGTGTGCCCATAGGATGTATTGATTATTGTATATCCTCCTGATAAATGTTGAACCCTATTATCGATTCAAGGAAATTTTGAAAAAAGAGGGATATTTGAATAAATATGGGAAAGAGAAACAATATGAATCATCAATGGAAAAGGCAAGAAGAATTTCAGATAGTGATTGTTGTCTTCATGAGAGCATATCTCATGCCTATTGGGTGAGGATTCAAACAAAGTGTGATAAGAAATATCTTGTCACCTGGTATCGCACAAATTTTATAGCTTGTGATTGTCCATGGCCTATTTGTGAACATTTGCAAGCATGCAATAAAGGTGAATTGGTTGTATTACCCCTTAGGTGATTCAAATTCATTACTGGATTATGATGCAATACCCAATTCATTCAATGACCATCATGAGATTAGCGTACATGAACCAAATCTTGATGTAGATGCCAACAAATATATTATGGCCAGTGATATTGTTGATCTAGATGTTGAGGGACTTCAGCTGGCTAGAGAGGAGTTGTTTGGATACTTAAAACTGCTTTTAAACAGTCCTCCCTCTTCTTTGAACAAGACCAAACAATTGGTTGGTCTGGTTAAAAAAAATGTTGGATGAAGCCAACGACCTTCATATTATGGATTATGACTTCACCCTTGGTTTGGGTGCTTTTGGGTCATCTCTAAAGAGGAAGAAGAGTTTTCTTAGCCCTAAAAATAAGAACAAAAGAAGAAAACAAATTGATGGATTAGAAATTGATTTGAATGTCCTTGCATGTAACATTGAACCATTTCAGTTTCAGTACCTCAACAAGCGAGGGCGTACTCACTCCAACAATGCAGTGTCTATGGTCCTAGGTGAATTTAATAGAGAAATTATATGAATATGTTTAGATTAGTGTATATAGACATCACCATTTTTTAACATAGTAGTGTGTGAATTGTTTGTATAAGTGCAACAATCCACTACTGTGGATTCATTCCAAGGACATAGACAAATACTATGTCATTATAGTTTTCCTACCATTCCAGGTACTTTTGGTTGGACTCACAATTGATATAATCCATATTTTCATATGTGTATTACTTTACATGTCAATGTGGATTTTATTATAGATATAGAAGCTTCTTCTATAAATATTCCTCCCTTCGAACATGCTTAGCTGGTTGACAACTCTCTAGTTGGTGATTTTACAGGTTTGTTGTGATATACTTTCTCTTAGTTTGTTTTAATTGGTGTATTGAGTGTTGTTGATGTATTAATGTGTTAACTATGATTATGACAGGTAACTATAGTACGAGGGGAGAAGCATCCTCCACTAGAGGCGATGTGTACCTCAACAAGCGAGGGTGTCCTCGCTCCAACAATGCAGTGTCTATGGTCCTTGGTGAGTTTAATAGAGAAATGATATGAATATGATTAGATTAGTATATATAGACATCACCATTTTTTAACAGAGTAGTCTGTGAATTGTTTGCAGAGGTGCAACAATCCACTACTATGGATTCATTCCAAGGACATAGATAGATACTATGTCATTCTAGTTTTCCTACCATTCCAGGTACTCTTGGTTGGAATCGCAATTGATATAATCCATATCGCAAGTATTACTTTACATGCCAATGTGGGTTTTATTATAGATATAGGAGATTCTTATGGAGATATTCCTCCCTTCGAACATGCTCAGCTGGTTGACAACTCTCTAGTTGGTGATTTTACAGGTTTGTTGTGATATACTTTCTCTTAGTTTGTTTTAATTGGTGTATTGAGTGTTGTTGATGTATTAATGTATTAACTGTGATTATAACAAGTAACTATAGTACGAGGGGAGAAACATCCTCCACCAGAGGCGATGTGTACCTCAACAAGGGCGGGCGTCCTCGCTCCAACAATGCAGTGTCTATGGTCACAGGTGAGTTTAATAGAGCAATGATATGAATATGATTAGATTAGTGTATATAGACATCATCATTTTTTAACGGAGTAGTGTGTGAATTGTTTGCAGAGGTGCAACAATCCACTATTGTGGATTCATTCCAAGAACATAGACATATACTATGTCATTCTAGTTTTCCTACCATTCCAGATACTTTTGGTTGGACTCGCAATTGATATAATCCATATTTTCAGGTGTATTACTTTACATGCCAATGTGGGTTTTATTATAGATATAGGAGCTTCTTATGGAGATATTCCTCCCTTCGAACATGCTCAGCTGGTTGACAACTCTCTAGTTTTTCGATTTTACAGGTTTGTTGTGATATACTTTCTCTTAGTTTGTTTTAATTGGTGTATTGAGTGTTGTTGATGTATTAATGTGTTAACTATGATTATGACAAGTAACTATAGTATGATGTGTACCTCAACAAGAGAGGGCGTCATCACTCCAACAATGCAGTGTCTATGGTCCCAGATGAGTTTAATAAAGAAATGATATGAATATGATTAGATTAGTGTATATAGACATCACAATTTTTTAATAGAGTAGTGTGTGAATTTTTTGCATAGGTGCAACAAGTAGTGGATTCATTCCAAGGACATAGACAAATACTATGTCATTCTAGTTTTCCTACCATTCCAGGTACTTTTGGTTGGACTCGCAATTGATATAATCCATATTTTCATATGTGTATTACTTTACATGCCAATGTGGGTTTTATTATACATATAGGAGCTTCTTCTGGAGATATTCCTCCCTTCGAACATGCTCAATTGGTTGACAACTCTCTAGTTGGTGATTTTACAGGTTTGTTGTGATATAATTTCTCTTAGTTTGTTTTAATTGGTATATTGAGTGTTGTTTATGTATTAACGTGTTAACTATTTGTTGGCAACCAATTCAATTTTTTCTATTTTCTTATAAGTTGCCTACACCTGTGTCTTGCAAACATCAAATTTTTCGTCGCATTTTTTTTTTTTGAAGACGACGCTTTCATTTTTGCAACATTTGCAAATTTGTCTTCATTAAATTTTCACGACTGTAAGCGTGAAAACTTCTCCTTTCGAGGTCACATTTCAATCGTTATTTGAACTATCATGATCTTTTTATCGATATTTTCTATGGCACTTACCTTTGGTTTATCATCATGTGGCTGAAAGGAGTTTTAAACTATGCTCATTGGATATTTTTATATTGATTTCATAACTTGATTTTATTAAGTTTGTGAGGCATTGTGCATATAGATTTATACTTTTTATGACTTGCCTAATTATTGATTCTATAAATTGCATAGGGGTCATGATTTATTTTTGTTTTTATATATATGATGTGATCCTTATTATAGATCGTGGCTTGTCAATTTTATGAGTATCGATTGGCACAATGGTTTAAAACTTTCGATTTATACAATGGCGCATGGTTAACATTTGGGGTTGGTTTCACGTTGAATGACAATGGTTTGGAAATCTATAGTTGATTTGGCATGGTGGCATAACACTTGATTCTTCGGTTGGCCAAACGATATGGTTTTTGAGCTATGCTATTATTGTTTGAATAGATGTGGAACTTGGCAGTTGTACTTTACCATAACTATTTTACATGGCGGTGAATAACTCCACCACCCTCGCATGCGTGCATTAATGCTTTCCCCCTTTGATCATTTATTGTTGTTAAACCGAATAGCTCTGCTCCTGTGCATTGGTGAATTCGAACCAAACCCTTACCATGTGCTCACACCATGGCCCCAGTCGTGAGAGTCGAACCCAATGGAAACCAGGCTCTGTTGATGTTTGACAGTGCCCGTAGTGACCTCGAGGAAAATGGGTGGCTTCCATTTATACAAAGATTCGAGGGTTTTAACCTCTGCGTAGCATGACAATTTTCCATGACCTTTGGTGGCTGTCGAGCCAAGGTCGGTGATATTCAATTGGAAATTGATGAACAGTTTATCAGTCTTGCTATGGGTTTTCTTGCCACTGGACAATGATGGTCTAAGAATTGCAAAGTAGAGGAGGTCCCATGGACATTTCTCTTCCAGTCACGTAAAATTACCTCCTGTGATAGAGGTATGCCCATGACCATGCTTAAACAACGTTGACATGATTTATTGATGATAATCAAACAGTTTATCACCTGTGAGGGTCACTACGGGTTTGTGTTCTTACACCACCTGCGTTTGCTTATGGTTTTTATGGGTTATCAGCTCAATATGCCCTATTATTTGCATAGAAGCCTATTTAAAATGTCAAAGAAGTACAAAAGAAACCAGGCTGATAGTAGCCTTTTTCATTATGGGTTGGTGAAGCTTATTGTTGTATGTCATTTGAGTCTGCATGGAGATTGTTGGAGCAATTCCATTGCTCAGAATGATTTCGAGGATTCGAACCCTACACAGGTTGACAAACCAGTGGTGAGCGAGGTCAAGGTTGTACCCCTAGTACCCTACCATATCCTTCTACCTAAACCCTCGGCTGACCTTCCTATCGACTCACCCCACACTGTGACTGAGAGTGTTGAGACTGTTAGGCCTATGGGCAAAAAGCATAAAGCAAACCTCACTGCAAACGCTAAAGGGAAAAAGAATGCCCGTTTGATTTCACGGATGGTAAGAAATAATCCAAAACCTCATGTCAAACCAAACCCTATCGTGTTGAGTGAGGACTCTGATTCGGAAGTGGAGCGTTTCTTTGCTAGCGAATACCCCTATTCGCAAGGTTTGTGTGTCGAAACCTCGTATGAATTTGTGTCAAACCTACTGCCCAGCCTATAGGACGACCCTAACTACCCAGGCATTAAGTTGCCTTGTGAAACCCCCGGTCATTTATCCAAACCCTCTCCTACTCTGTCCAAACCTACAGTGTCACCCTGTGATCAATGCAATGCATGGTTAGAGCGTTACTATAATGATGTTCTGATTCTCCAGTCAAAGATTCAATCTTTGGAGGACCAGATTGCAACCCTAACCAGTCAAAAGGCCAAGTTACAAGCGACTGATAAGAAACAAAAGACGACCGGCTCCATCTTGTTTACAAATGTGGAATCAGCCACAGCTGTTGTTAATTCGAAGCTGGTATAATTGAGCAGCCTCGTCGCTACACAGGTATGGAAAATTTCATTTCATTGTGTAAATAATCTAGGTGAATATAATGTTTGTGATTCAGTTTTCAAACAGCTCTGTTCACATCATTGAATGATTCTATTACATTGCATGCATTCTATATATGGACTGGCTTTGAACAAAACAAATTTTGATTCAATATATGATATGGTTATTCCCAGTTTAGCAATCATTAGATTTCGATTGGATTTAAGTGGTATGTTTTGAGATTTGACTGACTAGTTTATAAAATTAATGGTTTGCCTCCAAATGATTGGGTTTGTATCATGCTCAGATTAGATTTGTTTATGATCCGTGTGCTATAGTTGATAAATGGTTTGATTGAGTTTGATTGTTACAATCTTACCTGGATTCGATTTCATTATCATTTGTATGCTAGGACTAGTAAATGTTTCGGGAGGATACCTGTTACGATGTTGTTCTATATTTGATTGATTCCAAGTTAATTGACCCTGTTTATTTGATAAAAACAATACGCTCAAATGACATCCACGCTCGAATTGGAAATGAATCTGAATCTTAACAATTGGGTGAAAATCCTTAGCTAAATCGATTCATTTTTGTTCTAAGTTGGCAAATTCGTTTTACGAATCGATTTCAGATTATAATTGATGCTCTGTATTTTGATTTGTGAAATGAATCGGTCAAACTCTGTTACGTTCCATTTGATTAAAATGATTGTGATCAAAATTAATCGATCCTGTCTGTTGACTGTGCAAGAATCAGTAATCGAAATCTATGACAAATCCTGTTTGATTGATCCTGTCACGTTTTGGTTATGTGTCGGTTATGGTTTGAATTCATTCACAACCTAAATATTTTTGATTTACAGTTATCGTGATCATCCTGTTCGATGCAAGTATAACGAAGCGTTTTCTATTTGTTATGATTTCGATTGAATATCAAAACGATCTCATTCGATCTGTTGAGACATGATTATGATGTTGTTACATGTGATTTCATTTACTCGATTTGTAACGATAATCAAAACAAAGTAGTTCTTTCTTTGCATTCAATTAAATGATTTGAATCTTGTTGCTATATCAAGTGGAAAATGGTTGTGTTGGATTAGATCGTATCACATACGATATGTTTCATTATCAGTTTAAATTGGATATGAAATAATTTTATTATTCGATTATGGATTTGAAGACCCGATTTTGTGGTAACGAAACAACAGAGTATTCCTATCTCTGTGTTCGGTTGAATCACTTTTGATCCTGTTTACTGTTGAATGATAAAATTATTTGAATCTTAAATGATTTATTTTTTATTATTGGAAGATAATTGGATTTAATTCTTGTAAAAGATTTGATTTGATTTCAATTGCGATTCTGTATATTATTTTAGACTAGCTACAAAATCAGATGATTCTGTAGCTAAGTCTGTGGAATCAGATTTTTATTTTTTTGCTCATAAAATATCTCTCTAACTTGTTATTTTTGGTCCATTTCAGGTGAATTCGAAATTGCATTGGATTGGGTACACAGTTTAGAGGATATTTGAAATATTTTAGTTTCATTTTAGTTCCTAGTTTAGTTGATTTTGGGAATATCTTCCCAGATTATGTAAACAGTTTGATACTATCCACATGGAGGTTTTACCCTGTGGAAAAACTTATAAATACTTATTATTTTTGTAATAATGATCATCCTCATTTGTGGGAGAACAAAGATATGGAATTTTAATACAGACTCAGACAGAATTTGATATTCTGCTACAGCTTTAGCTTTTCATAATATCAATATTTTGTTTTATGTTTATGTGTATCTATTTGCATTTGGTTAATGACTACTTTAGCTATCTTAATCTTTGCAAATGATATGTTTTGATCAATTTAATCCATATCTGATTTCTTCCAGCACCTAAAAAACATAGCAGTTGCTTGATTCAGTTTGTGAACGACAGATTTCTCTTCTTCATAAGTTGAATTATTGAGTATAAGTTTTTGCATAACAAGTTTCCCTTATTGCAAAGATTTATAAATCATATAATTGTTATGATTTTTTTATGTCTTGTTTGTCCTATAAACAACTCAAAGAGCAGTGCATCCTATCGTTTACGAGAAGCTTCTGGATCATCCGGTGTGAGTTTCCTTCCTCCAACCAGCTTCGAAGTCATCATACACAGGACAAATTGGGAGCATTTTCAGGTCAGTTTATGATTTGTTTGTTTAGTATCTTATTAGTAGTTTAGTTTAGATATAAGTTTAGTTAGATATATATGTAGAGTTAGTATATTAGATTTTTTAATTTCAGTAAGTTTCATTTCTTATTTACAAAGTTATAAAATCAAAAAAGAAATATCTTCCTCTATCTTAGGGTAGATAGCTAATGAGTTTTGTAGGTTTTATTCAAATCTGTATTTTGTGAATATTGTATATTTTGTAGATAAGTTTTATTTCAGATATTAGTTAGTATAGTATTAGTTAGTAGTTTATATATATAGATATAAGATTAGTTAGTTTTAGTAGTTAATTTTAATTAGATTAGTGTATTAGTTTGTTTTAGTGTTAGTAATAGTTTGTTTTATTTATTGTTAGTTAGTTTAATTTCTTGTATTTAGTTTTAGTTAGTTAGTTTTATTTAGTTTTAGTTAGTTTGTTTAGTTTTAGTTAGTTTAGATTAGTTTTCTCTTTGGTTTTTAGGACCTTAGAACGGCCAGCAGAGCCGTTAAACCCGTCTGGGTGGTTCATTCCAAACGGCTTGGGTTATTAGACAACCCCGGACCAGTTCCACTCTCTCAGTTGACGGACGATCAATTTCACCCATCAACAAATGACACTAGAAGGAGGGCCTGAACTTAATTAATGGCACGAGGCAGTCGCAAGACTCCTCCCCCCCCTAATCGCTCACCTATAGTGACTAGAAGCCATTCACAAGATAATATTCCCCTTCAAACAACAACTACTTCAACCGAAGATCCGCAGATCACAGTTGAGCCAGCAACCCCTAATCCTACAGGTGGTGACACACAAGAGATTATCTGCCAATCTCTTATTAAAACACATAGTTCCTTAGCTCGTCTTAGGCAACCAAACCGTCTGTGGGGTCAACCTTTAGACTTCTCTGATATTAGAGAACAATTAGGTGACATTAACCTCACTGTGAATCCTACAGATCCAACCACAAATCCTGCTGCAGGAGGATCTGGGATACCTCCTTCACCACCTCCCTCATCTCCTTTCTCATCTGGAGGAGATTCCTCTTCTGATGAAGGAAACTCACCTTCTCAGCCTTCCACACCCACTACCCCAATGGAAAATCAGAACAACCCTGCTAGAACCTGGTTGGACCAGGATGCTGTAGTTGTACCTGGAGCTCAGCACCCTTTACCTAAGCACCTGGAGAAATGGATTCCTAAGTTTGATCCCGATTCAAAACAGATAGCTGAACATCATATAAATTTTTTTATGTTAGCCATTAGACTCCATAATGCTGAACATAAAGACGTTGTCTGTAGGTTGTTCCCTTATACTTTTGAGGGTAATGCATCCACTTGGTACTTTGCCCAACAGCCCCATACCATAGTATCTTGGGAAAAGTTTGAGTCATGATTTTTGGAAAAATTCGGAGATGGTAAACCTCTGGAAGTCTTAGTCATGGATCTTTCAAGCTTAAAAATGAACCGAAAAGAAAAAGTTAAAGATTTTAATCAAAGATTCTTAACGCTTAAAAATCGAATCCCTACTGATTCTATGCCTGTTGAGAGTCTTGTAATAGCTTACTACACTAAAGCTCTACATCAAAGTATAACTATTTGGGTTAAATGATCTAAAAAGGCCATGTTGTTAGAAGCCTTCGAGGAGGCTAGTCAGATTGAAAAGGATATACTTAGTCTTAAGGACCCTTCTAGCAACGAAACTGAAACTAGTTCTTCTTCCAAAAAGAAGATTGAAATTCTCCCCAAACCTACTCAAAGCAAAACACAACCTGAAAACTCTGATTTGGAAAATTTAACTAAAGTTGTTCAAAAACTGTCTAATCAAGTTATAGATTTAAAAAGGTCAACTGAAGAAGCTTCCTCGAGTAAGGGACCCTACAAACCCCCTTTCCGAAAACCTTTTCCTACCAACCGACCTAACTCAAACCCTGAAGGCTTAAATCTAGAAAGCTTGCAATGTGCCCTTCAGACAATTCTAAAATCCCAAGATGACTTGATGCCCCCTGAGATCCCTCAGGAGGTAGTAGAATAGGAAATATTTTTGAAGAAGAGTCTTCTCCAAACATCTTTGGACATTTCTCGGACAGCATCTTTCAAGCCAACTTCGAGACTGTTCACCCTTATAACACTAGGAGTAAGACAACAAACAAGACTTCTACCGAGAACACTACAACTTCACCTCCAAAGCCATCTAAATCAACAGAAACTAAACAGAGCAATGTCAGCCCCAAATTAGATTATGATGTTGTTGAAGATCTTAAAAAATTAAGGGCTAACATTTCTATTTATGAGTTATTGAAGTTTCCATTTTTGTTACAGAAAATGTTGCAAAATATTTCAGAGAACGACAAGAATGGTAATTTAAATGGTAACAAGGTTGTGCAAAGCAAAGTTTCGCAGAAGACTTCCACTAAAAATAATCCTGATCCTCAAGATAAAGGAAGCCTTCCTGTAGCCCCTATAAATAATGTAAATAATGTAGATAAAGTAGCATTAGAAACTGTGAGTAATAAACCACAAGCTACTACTCTAAGTACTCGCAAGAATGTACCTCCTTTTCTTTTAACTTTCGAGATTTTCAACAGAAATGTGCATAATTGTATGGTTGACTCAGGAGCGTGATCTAATGTAATGCCTTGGTCTGTCTACCAAAATATTAACATTGAAGTGGAACCATCTACTTTGAAAATCATACAACTTGATCGAACAGATGTTAAAGTTATAGGCGAACTAAAAAATGTATTGATTAGATTATCGTCTAACCCTAAGGTTCATCAAGTTATTGATATAATTGTTGTGGATATTCTAGAAGTGTATGGTCTGTTACATGGTTACTTCGCAACAGACTGGTCTCACTTATGGCTTCCAGAGAACGGTAAGCCTAACAAGATCAGGGTGAATCATGAGTTTTACCTTAAATTCATAGTCACAGATTTGAACGACCCTAACGAACCATATACACCTTTTGCTGATTCACCTGAAGTCCAAGGGATGGACACCTTCTTCGAAAACTTCATGGCCGAGGTTTCACCTATCATCGATCCTGAACAACAGTCCGAGATCGTAGCATTCATGCAACCAACAGCTTCTATGCAACAGTCCCATGAACCCGATGGAAATCAAATTTGGTCTCTATATTTCGACGGTTCTAAGTATAAAGAAGGAGCTGGTGCAGGCTACATCATTATCGATCAGGTAGGTAGCAAGACATTAATGGCTTGTAGACTAGAATTTAAATGTACTAACAATACCGCAGAATATGAGGCTTTACTGCAAGGTCTCAGAAAAGCTTTGGATATGGACATTCAAAACCTGGTTGTATTTGGCGACTCTGAAATAGTGGTTAGACAGGTAAGGGACTCTATACACTGTCTTTCCCCGCATCTCAAAAGTTACCAATTTGAGGTATGGAGTTTAATGAATAAATTTTCTACTTTCAATATAAATTCCATTCCTATATTAAATAATGCTGAAGCAGATCTACGAGCTAATGTAGCCTCTAAACTTCTTCCTGCAGAGAGCTTATCCCAAAACGCATTCTCCGTCGAGCTATTGTTTCGACCATCTGTTCCTGACAATATCACAAACTGGAGAGTATTCGACGATGATCAGCAGATCATTAACCTTCTGCACATGGAAGAAACCTTTCAAGGCGCAGTGATAGATGAACGCACACACGACGACAATTTGCACGACTTTACGGTAATACCTAATCTGAAATCTCTTAAAGCTCTATCGGACATGGTAAATTACATACCCAAATCCATAGTTAGATTAGAAAGGTTTTATGATTTTGAAGATAAATTTAAAAAGACGGTCAATTGTAAAACTAATAGTTCCTCGTTGTCTTATGAAAAAGTCAATTTAAGGACTAGTGAAAATCCTCAATGTATCAACTTAGGCTTGGGATGTTCTAGACAAGAAAAAGATGATTTTGTTAAATTGTTTAAAGAATTTAAGGATGTCTTTGCATGGACATACGATGATCTTAAAACGTTCGATCCTAATATTATACAACATGTCATCTCGATAAAGCCCCAAACCTTACCCTTCCAACAGAAACTGAGGAAGATGCACCCTAAACTTGAACCGACCGTTCAAAAAGAATTGAATAAACTCCTAGGTGCTAAAATAATTTTTCCTGTTAGACACACTCAATGGGTTTCCAACCTCATCCCAGTACGGAAGAAAAATGGGGAAATCTGACTATGTGTCGATTTCCAAAACCTCAATAAAGCGTATGATAAAGACAACTATCCTGTCCCGCCTATGGAACAGATCCTTCAACAAGTATCTGGTTCCGAGAGGCTATCTTTATTGGATGGTTTCTCTGGATACAACCAAGTCTTGATGTCTCCTCCAGACCAACTAAAAACTACCTTCAGTACCCTGTGGGGCACTTATGCTTATCGCAAAATGCCCTTTGGATTGATTAATGCTGGTGCTACCTTTCAGAGAGCAATGGACATTGCTTTTCGAGGCTTAATAAACCACTCCATCGTAGTTTACTTAGATGATGTAACCATTTATTCTAAAAACAAAGACGATCATCTAGCTCACTTACGATCCATTCTGCTACGATGTCGTAAATACGGCATCTCCTTGAACCCCAAAAAGTCCATCTTTGCAGTAGAACAGGGTAAACTCCTAGGATTCATTGTGTCTAGCGATGGGATGATTATTGACCCCAAAAGGACTCAAGTCATTTCTAAACTTCCCCCACCTACATCCAAAAAATCCATGCAGTCTTTCTTAGGCCAGATTAATTTCGTGAGAAGATTTGTCCCCAGTTTCTCCGAAATGGTCAGGCCTCTACAGAACCTGATTAAGAAAGACACTCAATATCACTGGGGACCCACAGAAAATCAAGATTTTAATGCCATAAAGAAGGCCATAATAGACACTCTGTCTCTCATGAGCCCTGACTTCTCTCAAGATTTTACACTCTATACTTTTGCCTCTGATCGTTCCTATGTCGTAGTCCTAACTCAGAAGAATTCTGATAATAACGAAGTACCCATCGCCTTTATGCGATCTTCTTTCAAAGGTGCTGAACTTAACTACCCAGCGGTTGATCGACAAGCCTACGTTGTTTTCAAAGCAGTTAAGCATTTCCGGTCCTATCTTTTGAAGTCAAGGATGAAGATCATTGTCCCCTACCCTGCCGTAAGGAACTTGTTAGTGCAGAAGGAGTTAGGAGAGAAGAGATCCAATTGGGTCACCTCCTTGCAGGAGTATGACTTAGAAATCACCCCATCTTAGATCATGAGAGGCCAAGGGTTGTGTAAATTGGTTGTTGATTCGAAAACATGACAGCAAGAAGATAATGATACATCTAACCTAGGACAAAGCGATCAAAGTTTGATTTGTTGTGCACAAAACCTTGTTAGTCCCTGGTACGAGGATATTAGATTCTGTCTTGAACATGGGTCAGCTCCCCGTCACCTTGACCCCGCCAAAAGAAGAGCATTGAGACTAAAGTCTGTCTCCTTTCATCTAGTTAACGGTATACTGTTTCGTCAGAATTTTGACGGCGTACTGATGTGCCGCCTCGAAAAAGACGAAGCAGAAAAAGTCTTGCTTGAGTTGCATGCAGGAGAAGTTGGTGGTCACTTCGGTGGTGAAACCACTGCTCATAAACTTTTAAGAGATGATTATTACTGGCCCACACTTTTTAGGGACGCCCATGCCTTATGTCGTAGATGTATCATCTGTCAGAAAGCATCAGGGCGATTGAAAAAACCAGCCTTTCCCTTGCAACCCGTCTTAGTAGATTCTCCTTTATAGCAATGGGGCCTTGACATTATAGGTCCTGTTAATCCTCCATCCTCGCAACAACAAAAGTATATTATGATAGCCACATATTACTTTACACGATGGTCTGAAGCTGTTGTGCTAAGAACTGTTAACACCAATCAGGTAATCACTTTTCTAAACTCAAATATTATCACCCGTTTCGGTATCCCTGACTGTCTAGTCTTTGATAACACTTCATAATTTTCTTCTCTTGAAATGAGCGAGTTCTCTTTGGAGAAAGGAATAAAGCTTAAGTATTCTGCTAGTTACTACCCCCAGGGCAATGGCTTAGCAGAATCAACAAACAAGAACTTGATCAAAATTATCAAGAGGACAATGGCTGAAAATCACAAGAATTGGCACAATGCACTGCTGAACGCACTATGGGATGATAGGGTAACACCCAAAGCCGCTATAGGTAACTCCCCCTTTTTTCTCATTTACGGCAGAGAAGCCATTCTGCCACCTCACATTCTTCTTCCTTCACTTCAGTTGTCACAAAAGGTCCAAGAAGAAGATTGTCCCACTTTAGAAAACCGAATAAACGCTTTAATGAAGTTAGAAGAAGTAAGATCCCAAGCTAAGCGTAAGTTAGATCAACATCAACAATTGATTAAAAGTTGGTTCGATTCTAATTTTGCTTCTGATAGGAACTTTGAAGTAGGCGATCTTGTCTTAAAGTGGGACAAACCACATGAAGGAAAGGGTGAGCACACCAAGTTTCAAAACTTATGGCTTGGGCCATTTTTAATTGCTGAAAAGTTGGGTCCTAGTTCCTTTCGATTGCAGAATCTTGAAGGGAAGCTTGACACCTATCCGGTGAATGGCCAAGCCCTGAAAAGATACTTTGCTTGATAAATTACCCTTGTATATTATGTAAATATTTCATTTTTTGTTTGCATTTTTCGTTTGCTTTCTGTTTTGATTTTGATTTGAATTGATTAGTTTTTTGTCTTTTTTGAAAAATACGCATACCTGTGCACTAAGCCATTCAGACAAAGACGATAGAAAAAATTCTTCGCTGAAATAACTTTTGAAAGTTTGTACAAACATCAGTGATATATTGCTAAATTGATACCTACGTTGGAAAAATTTTGCTGTTTGAAAGAAGTTTACTGATTTCAATCTATGAGCAAAGTTTGTCATGATCATCTATTATCTTTTTACGCTGTCTCTTTTCCGTAAAGGAATGACTCAAAAGATGTCTCCCGGTCGTAGGAAGTTGTTTTTATAAATAAAACATTTATGGAGCTAAATAAAGGACAGTGTTAAAAAATTCTGATGAGGTCTGAAAAAAATATGTTAAAATATCAAGATTATAAGTGTCACCCCGCTCAGCTATATATCTACAAAAGAAAAACAAAATAAAATTATTAATAAGAGCTGTGGGAAGTGCTTGTAAACCCGCCGGGATACTGAATAGGTCTGCTGGCAGCGGGTAAATGCATGCATGGTTCCAAGACAACTTCGCCAGGGTACTGAACAGGCTTGCTGGCAGCGAAACAATGTCGGGTACATGAAAATCTGTGAAAAATATGAGAAACCTCTTTAATGTCCTTTATTCTGATCTAGAACTTCTTGACAGGATACAGATGTCAGAGTGGGTTAAATGGAAACCCTGTCGAGGCTATGGACGCCTGCTGGCAGTAGTGGCCATGCCAACAGTATTGAAGATTTTATCTTTAATATCATGACTTGCTGATCTTAAGACTGTTATTGGTTTTCATCTTTTAAAACACTGCTGGAAAAGATGGTAAATGATGATGTTTGTACGATTTTCTAGTTGTTGTTTTTGAGTTGAAATTTTCTTTGCTGATCTAAATTTATTTCTTTTGACAGAGATAACTGCTTCTACCAGTGTGTCGCCATTGTTGGCAGCCAATTCAATTTTTTCTATTTTCCTATAAGTTGCCTACACCTGTGTCTTGCAAACATCAAGTTTTTCGTCGCATTTTTTTTTGAAGGCGACACTTTCATTTTTGCGACATTTGCAAATTTGTCTTCATTAAATTTTCACGACTGTAAGCGTGAAAACTTCTCCTTTCGAGGTCACATTTCGATCGTTATTTGAACTGTCATGATCTTTTTATTGATATTTTCTATCGCACTTACCTTTGGTTTATCATCATGTGGCTGAAAGGAGTTTTAAACTATGCTCATTAGACATTTTTATATTGATTGCATAACTTGATTTTATTAAGTTTGTGAGGCATTGTGCATATAGATTTATACTTTTTATGACTTGCCTAATTATTGATTCTATAAATTGCATGGGGGTCATGATTTATTTTTGTTTTTATATATATGATGTGATCCTTATTATAGCTCGTGGCTTGTCAATTTTATGAGTATCGATTGGCACAATGGTTTAAAACTTTTGATTTATACAATGGCGCATGGTTAACATTTGGGGTTGGTTTCACGTTGAATGACAATGGTTTGGAAATCTATAGTTGATTTGGCGTGGTGGCATAACACTTGATTCTTCGGTTGGCCAAACGATATGGTTTTTGAGCTATTCTATTATTGTTTGAATAGATGTGAAACTTGGCAGTTGTACTTTACCATAACTATTTTACATGGCGGTGAATAACTCCACCACCCTCACATGCGCGCATTAATGGTTTCCCCCTTTGATCGTTCATTGTTGTTAAACCGAACAACTCTGCTCATGTGCATTGGTGAATTCGAACCAAACCCTTACCATGTGCTCACACCATGGCCCCAGTTGTGAGAGCCGAACCCAATGGCAACTAGGCTCTGTTGATGTTTGACAGTGCCCGCAGTAACCTCGAGGAAAATGGGTGGCTTCCATTTATACAAATATTCGAGGGTTTTAACCTCTGCGTAGCTCGGCAATTTTCCATGACCTTTGGTGGTTGTCGAGCCAAGGTTGGTGATATTCAATTGGAAATTGATGAAAAATTTATCAGTCTTGCTACGGGTTTGCCTGCCACTGGACAACGATGGTCCAAGAATTGCAAAGTAGAGGAGGTCCCATGGAAACTGCTCTTCCAGTCGCGTAAAATTACCTCCTGTGATAGAGGTATGCCCGTGACCATGCTTAAACAACGTTGGCACGATTTATTGATGATAATCAAACAGTTTATCACCTGTGAGGGTCGCTACGGGTTTGTGTTCTTACACCACCTGCGTTTGCTTATGGTTTTTATGGGTTATCAGCTCAATATGCCCTATTATTTGCATAGAAGCCTGTTTAAAATGTCAAAGAAGTACAAAAGAAACGAGGCTGATAGTAGCCTTTTTCATTATGGGTTGGTGAAGATTAGTGTTGTCTATCATTTGAGTCTGCATGGAGATTGTTGGAGCAATTTCATTGCTCGGGATGATTTTGAGGATTCGAACCCTACACAGGTCGACAAACCAATGGTGAGCGAGGTCAAGGTTGTACCCCCAGTACCCTACCATATCCTTCTACCTAAACCCTCGACTGACCTTCCTATCGACTCACCCCACACTGTGACTGAGAGTGTTGAGACTGTTAGGCCTATGGGCAAAAAGCATAAAGCAAACCTCACTGCAAACGCTAAAGGGAAAAAAATGCCTGTTTGATTTCAAGGATGGCAATAAATAAGCCAAAACCTCCTGTCAAAACAAACCCTATCGTGTTGAGTGAGGACTCTGATTCAGAAGTGGAGCGTTTCTTGGCTAGTGAATACCCATATTCACAAGGTTTGTGTGCCGAACCCTCGTGAGACTTTGTGTCAAACCTACCCCCATGCCTACAGAACAACCCTAACTACCCAGGCATTAAGTTGTCTTGTGAAACCCCTGGTCATTTATCCAAACCCTCTCCTGCTCTGTCCAAACCTACAGTGTCACCCTGTGATCAATGCAATGCATGGTTAGAGCGTTACTATAATGATGTTCCGATTCTCCAGTCAAAGATTCAATCTTTGGAGGACCAGATTGCAACCCTAACCAATCAAAAGGCCAAGTTACAAGCGACTGATAAGAAACAAAAGACGATTGGCTCCATCTTGTTTAAAAATGTGGAATCATCCACAGCTGTTGTTAATTCCAAGATGGTATAATTGAGCAGCCTCGTCGCTACACAGGTATGGAAAATTTCATTTCATTGTGTAAATAATCTAGGTGAATATAATGTTTGTGATTCGGTTTTCAAACAGCTCTGTTCACATCATTGAATGATTCTGTTACATTGCATGCATTCTATATATGGAATGGCTTTGAACAAAACAAATTTCAATTCAATATATGATATGGTTATTCCCAGTTTAGCAATCATTAGATTTTGATTGGATTTAAGTGGTATGTTTTGAGATCTGATTGACTAGTTTATAAAATTAATGGTTTGCCTCCAAATGATTGGGTTTGTATCATGCTCAGATTAGATTTGTTTATGATCCGTGTGCTATAGTTGATAAATGGTTTGATTGAGTTTGATTGTTACAATCTTACCTGGATTCGATTTCATTATCATTTGTATGCTAGGACTAGTAAATGTTTCGGGAGGATACCTGTTACGATGTTGTTCTATATTTGATTGATTCCAAGTTAATTGACCCTGTTTATTTGATAAAAACAATACGCTCAAATGACATCCACGCTCGAATTGGAAATGAATCTGAATCTTAACAATTGGGTGAAAATCCTTAGCTAAATCGATTCATTTTTGTTCTAAGTTGGCAAATTCGTTTTACGAATCGATTTCAGATTATAATTGATGCTCTGTATTTTGATTTGTGAAATGAATCGGTCAAACTCTGTTACGTTCCATTTGATTAAAATGATTGTGATCAAAATTAATCGATCCTGTCTGTTGACTGTGCAAGAATCAGTAATCGAAATCTATGACAAATCCTGTTTGATTGATCCTGTCACGTTTTGGTTATGTGTCGGTTATGGTTTGAATTCATTCACAACCTAAATATTTTTGATTTACAGTTATCGTGATCATCCTGTTCGATGCAAGTATAACGAAG
>ML791239.1:0-17104 GCA_009831015.1 Picea engelmannii
CAGCATCTGTTCTTCATAAACAATCGATTGCCATCAATGACAACCTTGATCATCTGCGCCAACCTTGATCATCTGCGCCTTGATCATCTGCGTCATCTCTGTTGTAGGCATATTTCCAACAACCTCTGTCTTATTTAAAGTTTGAGCACTTTTGAGACAATATTGGTATAGTTTGAAAGGACCTCCCTCGAAAGGGGGAGTGATGTTGATGATACTATGGTATCCTGACCAACAACGAGTAGCTCAGTTCGGATTTTATATCCTACAGTACTGATCAACCCTAGACAGATCGCAAAGGTCCGGTAAGGACGATCTGTTAGAGTACCCGTGCATGTATATGCTAGTTGTGGTCAGTAGTGGTAGCTTTGTTACTATTTTTATAATCCTATTTAATCTTATGATTCTTGGGTAGATCCCAAAAGTCCGGTAAGGATGGTCTGTCAGAGTACCACGTGGTAGCTTCGTTAGGACTTTATATCATAGGGAATCTTATTATTCCTGGGAAAATCCCTAGGGATTGTCGGAGTACCACACAATGTTTTTGATACACCTACCTCATTTTGTTTCTCCATAATGATGATGATGATGTTGCTCCAATATCGTGTTGTGCTGTTTTTGTTTCTCTAGACTCGTGTTGTGATAATGTTGTTGTTCCAACCTCGTGATGTGATGTGTTTCTCTAGCCTCGTGTTGTTGATGATGATTTTGTTGATGTTGTTGTTATAGATTTTATGCTAACTGATGTTAATGTTTCAAGTTCCATCTTCATGCTATGAATGATGATGATGATGATGATGATACTCTAGCTGCATGCTGTGAATGATGATGTTATTGATGATGAGAAATGTTTTTGATGATTTATAGATATGTCATTCAGTGTTCCATATGTTGTTGATATTGCTTCCCTCTCTCTCTCTCCTGATGATGTTGTAGAATACCCTTCTTGTTAAGGGGGGGTGTTGAAATATTGTAACTGCAAAGAATATTCTACTTATTATTGAGCTATTATCTTATAGATCAATCCCCTTTTGTGGATTGATCATGTCGGACTTTGTATAAGACCAAATCCCTTTTTGTGGATTGGTCAAGCCCTAATTATATGCTACTAATTAAGAAGTCAGCCCCCATGACTAATTAAAGTGGTTTTAGCCACTAAGTGAAGTAGTTGGCCTAGCTTGATGAAGAGACACCACCCTAGCACATGCCAGCCAGTATAAATAAGAATGGAAGGCACCCTAGTAACTCACTCACTCAAGTCACTCGTCTAGTACGCAAGTTTGAAGGAAGATGCAGTTGCCAGTTGCCAGAAGAAGGAAGAGAGAGGTGCATTGCTCAGTGTTGGATATTCTCTTGTGTTTGGTTTATTATCTTGGCATTGTATTGACAATCTATATTAAGGAATTTTTTGTTGGGTTTTCTCCCCCATGAGGGTTTTCTAGGGTAAATGTAGTGTACCTTGTGATTGTGTATCTTTCAATGATCATGCTTATGCTATTATTGTCTAGTAAATTAAAAATAACTTAATAGCAGCTCTAAATTTAACATCAACCACCCAATAGACAAGTCAAATAGTTGATAGACCATTCCACCACCCAATAGACAATTCGAATAGCTGATAGACCATTTGACCACCCAGTAGACAATTTGACTAGATGATAAACCAATCGAACAAACAATAGCCAATTCGACTAGGTAATGGGGCAAGTCGACTAATTGCATGCCCAGTCGAACAAGGAAGATGAATCCACCAAGAGAAATCCTAATCAACTAGAGAGGAATTTTAGTCAATTAGCAAGTGAATTCGGTTGAATAATGAAAGAGAAAAACAACTTGGTCGAATGATTCGACTAGCAATGAAGAAGAAATGTTTAGAGGGTGAATTTGGTAACCAACAACAAAGAAAAACATCAAGAGGGAGAATTTGGTAACCAACAACAAAGAAAAACATCTAAAAGGCGAATTGGGCAACTGGTAGTGAAGAAAAACATTGTATCTGGCTCGTGGGAAAATAAAAAATGCCCAAGAAACACTAGAATGCAAAGTATGCTCTGTGTACGACCTATGGGAAAAGGGAAATTCCCCAATAATGATAAAAACGCAATATATAGCCTATGGGCAACGTGTAGACACCAATTAGAAACAATTTCAACTCTAGGAGAGAGAAAAATTCCCTTGACTATTATTAAAACTAAATTAGCCACTTCCAAGTAAATAGTAACAGCTCTAGAAGGAGATCCATTGATTTCCAACTTCAAAATGGATGCATGAGTGTGGTTAAAGAGTTGTTGGACTGGATTTAGGGCCCATGGGAACTGTATCCATGGAAAACAAACTCAAATCACAACTCGCACATAGTTCTCTTTACTAAAACAATACATAAACTACCATTAAATTACAGTGCACACCATTTCCACTCATAGAAAATGAAATCCACATACAATAACAACACACAAAATTCAAAATTTACCTGGGAAATCCAAATGAGAAAACCAACATTCAATTGACTTTGGCCAGGATCTTTATTATACAATTGTTATCCCTTAACCAAGTTTTGAGGATCCTTGGTCATGTTTGACCTAATTTTGGGACTTCGACAAGCTGTCGAAGATGAAGCGCAAGTCAAAGCTGAGATCGCGGGATCTCGGTCCCTTTTTAGGGCTTTTTGGGTTTTGGGATTATGTAACAGGAATGGGGATGTCAACCCATGGGTTTACCCATGTTTAGGCCCATTTTTTAATGTATAAATAGATGGCTAGGTGATGTAAGAAGAGACTAAGTGTGTGCTAAGTGTTAAGTGCAAGTGGTAATTGTAATTGCTTTGTGCATACTGTGTGAGACTTGCAGAGCTAAGTGCAAGTGATTGTAAGAGACTGTGGAAGGCTTTGTGTTGTACTTTAGGGAAGGAGGATCTAGCAAGGTGCGCAGATATCCTATCCTCTGTGGAGTAAGATATCATGGCTCTATGCATGTAGAAGATTGACAGAAAGAAATAAAGAAGAAGAGTCGGTGGACATAGCCCCAGGGTGGGGGTGAACCATGTATATCATGCATTGTGGTTGCTATGTGTTTTATGGTTGCTCTCTTGTCTATGTGATTGAATGCTTAGTGCACTGATGTATGCTTAGAAGGATATAATATGGTAGCTTAGTGCTTAATAATGTGAATAAATGCTAGATCTGATCTATGTTTGTATGCTTAGTTCTTGAATCTATTAGATCTGTATAAATATTGTGTTTATCTGTTGTTAGGGTTTAGTTGTGTTGTAAACTAAGGATGAATATTAATGAGATGTAACTGCTAAGTGATTTTCTAAGGTGTTGTAATCCCATATCTATGTCCTAGCTAAGGTTGCAAACACTAGAGTCCTGCAACCACCCTGCCTCTACCTCAGGTGAGACTTCATCTACTTCGTAGGTGTTGCCAAAAGGGTCAGTACTTAGATTTTGTTGGTGCATTGTTGCATCGTTGAACTCTGGGTCTGCCCCTATGTCAACAAATGGTTCTATTGTCGGGACCTGAAACTATGATTGTTGTGAATTGAAGGAAAGAAAGAAAGCTATGTGCTAAGAAGAGAAGTCAGATCCGAAGAAAAGATGTAAGATCTCGAAGCTTTGTGCTTTGATAAAGGTAAGAATAGTGAAAATTTTTAGATCTAGAAGCTGTGTGCTCTGCTGAAAGTAAGATTAGTGGAAATTTTTGTTTCAAGAGTATGGATCTAGGTTTGTTTGATAAATGTTATCCTAGTTTGAAAACTAGGGTACAATTAGATGAAAGAAGGTTTGATATGAGTAGATCTGATAGAAATAATGAAAGATATGTTATTCCTATGCAAGAAAGAATGTTTGGACTAACAAATGGATGCATGATCCTAGAAAGAATTTTTTGCAGGTTAGCTACTATGATCCTAGTGCGCAGTACATGAAAGGTTGGGGATCATTTAAGAAAAAAAGAGGATTAACCCTTTTGTTACAGTTGCAGAAGACCAGGACATCTTGCTAAGGAATTCCCTCGAAGAATACCTAGTTGTCTTTGTTGTAAAGCTATGAACCATGAAGTTTTAGATTGCCCTAGAATGATTGCTAAGCTTGACAGAATGAATATGAGACAAGAAAACCTTGAGGAAGGTCACGAAACTGATACCATGGCAGAATCTTAGGCAGAATCAGAGATTGTACTATTGCAAACAAAAGAAACCCTAAATGATCACAAAGATATCAACTTATTAGATATATTCAAAGAAAAAGAATGCATAGAAGCAAGAATAGGAGACTTCGACATAGACTGTGTTCTGGATGAGGAAACACAGGTAAACATCATGATAGAAAGAACTTGGGAAGCTTTAGGAAATCCTGATATGATTCCTTCATTAGGAGGAATACGATTATTCAGGGGAAAGTTGATAACCCTATGTGGAAGACTCACCCAAGTATCTATGAGTGCTCATGGAGCTTCGACAGAGGAAGATTTTGAGGTTGTTAGATTCATTGAGAACAATGCTCCATTTACTATGTTATTAGGAAAAACATGGATCGAGAAAGATTACACCAAAAGAAAAGAAGAGGAGGCCCTAGAAAAGAAAAAGCAGGAATCAAAAAATTCCATGACGAGGAGGATAGCACACTTGATTTCAGAACAGGAGGATAGATCGAAGATACTTAGAACCAGAAACTTGGATCACGAAGTTGAAAGAACACAAGAAGATTCACAGATGAATAGAGAACCTACCCCAGATAGAGAATCAGTATTACTCTCTAATCCTATGAAATAATCTCAATAGCGCGAAGCTGCTATGCCAAAAGAAGACAAGAATCATAATGGAAAGAGGAATACCGAGACAAATATCATCGGGAAGAAGGCTAGAAAACTTAGTAAGAAGAGAGAAAAGGTCAAAAAGTTATAGAAGGGCCTAGAGGGAACTTCGCGGAAGGAAGATTTGAAAAATTGGAGCTTCGTCAGGATATCAGAATAGCGCCCCATGGAACTCCGCCATGGTGAAGCGATATGATCATTGGAAGAATTATAACCATTGGAATGACGTTCCAGAACGGTTAGAACAATAGTTATGACCATAAATATTGCCATCGAACCATTGGGACCGCGCCACAACAGACAGAACTGCATTGATGGAAAACTTCTTATCTGTTGGAGAGATTTGTTACATCGTGTCTACTTAGTCCATCGAATGTTGCACCGAGAACACTTTTGTGAATTGTATCATAGCTAACAAGAGAACCCATTACTACCGCGTTTTGCTTAGTAAGATAGACATTGATTCTATCACTTTGAGAACTCATCCATCCACATGAGTTTTCCGATCGAGAGCATGCATGTCGGACGAGCTCAACGTTGTGGAGAATTCAGTGGAGGAAGTTTTAATTGATATGATGGCTAAGAGAGTGATGTCCACAGGAATTCAAGCTTCATCGATGCGAGGAGTGCAAGCCTCTACGTCGACTGCTCACGGATCCGGACCATCCCGACCAACAGCAGAGAAGAGAACCAAGCACAGAGATGATCTAGCAAATGTGAAGTTAATCTCGACCATCTTACCCGACTACATCCCGCCTCTAGCAGGCGCGGTGAGTCATGACAGTGTCCTGAGGGACTTTGATTACACCATGGTTACTGCGTACCTCCTGAAGGGGATACATGCAATCAGAATGCAACAAGATAAGATCGCGACGTTTAAGTTCAGCGACTTCAACCTAGGTGACCACAAGAATTATAGCATGCTTGCTTCTTACAAGTATCTGACCAAGACGAAGGGGAAGAACTCAAAAATAATCCCCCAGCCATGGACTATGAACCTCACACAGTACACCCTCTTGAATGTGATGAAGATCCCACACTTTGGAAGGCACCAAGATGTTAACGTGTGTGTTAATATCCTACTATCATGTTACCATGGTGGCTATCTATGTCTAGATAGATGCATCATAGTCGATTCGATGTTGATCCATAGAATCACCGGATTGAGCATGCAAGGACCTGACCCGCAAGACTTCTACCCAGAGAAGGCTTCCGACCGCGCCCTGGCACAGAGAATTAAGGACACTTACAACAATGTAGAAAAGGGAATGTGAGGTTACAAGGTAGCTTCCATCCAGAATGGCGCAGTGCACTTGGTCTGCCAGCTAATCGTAGGGAAGATAGTGAGGAAAAACCAACCTACTCAAGTCACAGGATTCATTTTTGACCTAGCCGGGAAATGTGTAGAAGGACTCCAGATGAATTGGGCGAAGTACTTGGTCAACTAGTTGGAATTAGACTGTCACGAAGCTCGGGATTAGGGCTATGAGTTCCACTTTAGCTAGATCATGATCCTCATCACATTTACTGCTTGGGAAATGCCAGAAGTTGCGATCTTCCCAGACATTGAGTCATTCGAGTCGCTCACTGCGAAGTTCACTACGCTTTGGTACTCGAGCGATATGGGAAAATAGTGGCATTTGAATGCGGTCTTTCATACCTATTATCTCCAGCTGAAGAGGGCTATCAAAGTTGTCCCTCACATGACGTCAAACACCCTACATCGGTTCCAACCCCTCATGAAGTTTTGCGCAGATCGACACTTCATTTATATCATTGTGCATGCAGATGAGCACAAAGAAGAGATTCAATCATACTACAAGCTCATAGAGGAGGATATTGAAGAGATTACCAAGGACTGGTCTGCAGAACTTTTCATCCCCGCAGACCTCATAGAAATGTCAAAACCTGAACTAATCGACAGCCCTAAGACCACTCATGAAGCAAAGGATCGTCCTGGACCCAGCAGAAGGAAGAAGACCGAAGAGGTCTAGAACTTGAGTAGTGCATCAGAAGGAATTTCTTCAGTGTCACCTGGATGAGGGGGTGATGACAAAGTAGAAGAGACAAATGGAAAAGAGGATCAATAGAAGCAAGGTGAAGTAACATCACCTAGAGACCCTGTTGATGAGGTTGATCCCTTGAAGAAAAGGAAGGTTTCTCCCATGAAACCCACTTCCCAAAAGAAATCCAGAGCCACCTTGAATAAGATGCAGACTGTGCTCATTGTGGATGACATCGAATTTATCATCGCAGTTGTAGCAGATGCCTCATAGGACATCTTGCAGAAACATGAAGTCAAGTAAGAGGATGTAATGATCCCAAGCCATTATGCAATGATCATCACTATTTTGGTGTCTTTTTAAAACTTTTTCTGAGTGAGGTATTTCCTCAAACACTTTGTTGTTCTACTTTTTAGATGTGTTTATATGTGTGTATGCAGCAAATAATAGAAAGAGATAAACATGGAACATACCTCAACCATATGCAATAAGATAGACAAGCCAAAACATCTCAATTCTTCTTTATTCATAAAATAGAGAAACCTGCTACAATAAAGATGTCGATCTGGAATGATCAACAGATGGCCAAGAAGATAGACAATAGATAAGAGCTTCTACAAAATGCTCCCGCTAATACAAAATATGCCTCCAAAGGCTGAATAAGAAATGAAGATCAATACAAGCAGATCTGAATGCCAAACTCTCCAGCTAAAGAATTCCACGCTCCAATAGAAGGCTGAAACCCTCAATAACTCGGCCCTACTGCCAAAAGTGTCCAATCACCCTAAGAAATATGCCAACTAATAGATCGGGTGATGGTAAGAACAACCCAGGTGCCCGAATCTCCAAGATCCCTCTCAATCTTTGTAGATCTGAAATCCCCCACTGAATGGTGCACCCCACTGGATGACTGAAGCCCTAGATAATTTTTCCCTACTGAAGGAGGCCTCCAAATACTCTGAAACTCTCTAGAAATATAGATTAGGACACTGCAAGTCACTAGGTGAAGTCTCGGGGTCAGATCTGAAGTGTAACCCCTCCAAACGGACTAGATCTGGATCTCAAAAATGCCCTCCTTCTCTTCAATTCGCCCCACTGCTCAAGAAATAATCTGAGCCATAAAACTATCTCAGAAAGCACTAGATTTTATGTACAAGGCCCTGTAATGAAAACCCAAGTGATAGAATCCTCAAAAACCCTGCCAATCTTCTACAACAAATCTCTCTCCAAGGATGGTGCACCCCCATTGCTGGAAACCCCCAATGGTGCACCCTCCTCCTCTTCCTGTTCCTGTGGTTGTGTAGAACCTCCTGCACTGATGTATATCTAACTAGAATGGTGTGGGAGAGTATTTCATCTTCGAGACCAAGCTTGGGACAAGCTAGGTTGAATCTTTCACCACTGAATTGTCTTCTAGGGTTTGTTAAGTCAAAACCCTCAAAACCCCCAAGAGATGGACTCACTAGCTAAAGCCATATAACAAACTGATAAACATACATGAATCTTGATTAGAGGCCCTTGCCTTCCTTTTATACTTTTTGGCTCACCTTGTCCCTCCAAAGTGACTTTCATTTTATTAATAATTAATTAATTAATTAAATCACTTTAATTAATTAATTAACCTTTTTACCTTTGAAAATCTCCTTATCTCTCCTTGTGGCTTCCCTGGCCAGTGAAAGTCACTTCTAGCCATTCCATCCTATAGTGTTGCTCCTCCTGATTCCAATGAGCTATCACACTGAGAGGTTCCTCCAAGTAATGTGCCCAAAATTCCCTCTTCAATGATTTCAATTAACTTATAGCTCAAAATAGTCAAAATCATGGAAATCGTCGGAATGGAACGAAACCAAAGCCAACCTATGTGGAATGGCTCATAATGATGGAATATGGTGATAAATTCCAACTGGACCCCACAATGCCTCTCAAATATCCCTGTACTCGCTATAACATCCATCTGGCTACTTTGGTCATCATAAGTCTCTGCCCTGTGATGATGTCCCAAAGTGGGGACATTACAGTCCTCCCTGCTAGAAAATTGCTTGTCCTCAAGCAATAACCAAATCCCCTCAAATATAATGCCAGGATCCCATGTCCACCTGTGGGATACATAGTAGAACCCATCCAAAGACGAACAATAGTACACTCCACCCCCAGGATCCCATATCAGGAAGTGAACTGCAATACTCTGTGAAGCATAGTCCTGAAAGATATCAACGTTGTGAACCTCTTGCACATGACACATGGCCTCCTCTCGGAATGAGTCCATCCTCCAAATCTCTATCGATATCCACACAGCCTCCATCAACTGCATATGTTGATGCCAAAATGAGGTACTGCAAGACCTCCGTGAGACACCCTCAAGTGATGTGCTCCCCTCAACACTGAAGCTAAATGGAAAGTTAGAATAACCTTCCCCTGCAAAGGTCCACTCGCCCCTATAAGTTAGTGAAATTCTCAATCCTGCAATCCCCAGATCCCATGCTAACCTCTGTCGACGATCCTCCTGCTGACACTGCACTACTCTGACCATGACTGTCTGTCCCCTGCATACATACTGGATCCCCCTCGCATGGATCCTCAAGCTGAAATACCTGTGACCACCGAACTTGTTGCCCAGAAACTGTATCGGCATAGACACCTCTGTATAAGAAATACATGTCTGAACATCTCCATGCCCTATCATGATGGTCAAGCGGAAGAAAGCGTCTTGCCCCATAGGAAAAGTACTTGCAGACCCACTCCAACCCAAACCAAGGTGTAGTGTGTGGCTCTCTGGTGCAACCTGGGTCAACATGAAGTGAAACATCCAGCTCACCCAATGAACTCTCTGATCCCATGGAAAACTTGGAAGTTTATCACTTCCAATCACATCTAACTACTCCTGTGTGAGACTGATCACTTTCAGAAGCCCTCTGTGCTCATCTGCTATCCTCCTTATGCTATTGTCAATGGTAAATGTGTCAAAGAAGGATATCAGGCATATCTGCAGTTGATTTTAATACTGGAAGGCGTCACATGCTTGGGTCAATCCCAAGGATTCGACCAGAAGCTCATCCATCGGTATCCATGATAAGTACTCTCCGGTGGACACCACCGAATCCCAACCATCCAGTACAATCGGAAGTAACTCCTCCAACTGCTTCTCAACCAACCTCCATCTCTCATCTCCCATGCAACTACTGATATGGTGAAGGTGATCTCTCGTAACTAGGCATTGTTGCAAAGGAGTGACATATGCATGCTCCCCTAGGTGTGTCTCCTCCCTGCAAGGCATTATACCCCTCTGAATTCCACCATACATCTCGGCATGACTCTGTGAACTATCCCTCATCATCGTATTCTCCGGCACACTCATGTCATCTCCTACAGGCTCATGTTGCATCCTCAATCCTAGGCATGTTGTTGGATCAACCTCTACGTGGAGGTCAACCACTCCCAAGACACAAATGGAAGTGTCCCCCATGAACTGGTGCTCCTCTACTAGATCATCAACATCCTCTGTCAATGTGACTGACTGATACATCTGAGTGTCCACTAAGACAGATGAAGTGGATCTATGATGAATCTCCTCAAGAGACCCATCTGATCTAGACTCTAATTATTGAAGGGTGGTTTGTGTGCCTCTCAAGAATCATCGAGTGCTCTCCAACTCCTGAGTGAGTCGGTCTACCTCCAACTCCTGCCCCCTCAAGGCCCTATGATACAACTCGCCAATCCCCAGTAGGTAGTCCTTGTCTGTCAACAACTGCTGGTAGTCAGTCCTCATCATAGACACTCTCTCCTGGAGAGTGTGAAAATCATCCATGGAAAATCCTCCATCTGAGCTACTATGTGCCATTGATGCTCTCCAACAGTAATTTTCCATCCCTACATGCATGTTATCAATACGTCTAGTGGCTGCCCTAATCATAGCCTCACTAACTCTCAACCGTGCTGCTGAGTGGTGTGACTCATGATCATGGTCATACTGAGGTGCCATCTCAGACCCCTCACTGCTAGTGTCAGTCCTGCTAGTGCCAACTCTAGAATCCCCAAAAACATCCTTTGCATAAGATGACGTGATGAATTGTCCACTATCTATTATGTTGTTGGGTACTCCTATATGCCACTGCATCCCATCACTAGATGCCATCTCCCCCTGACTCACATTGTATCTTGTATGAGAAGTTGTATCCTCCTGTGCACTCAACTTGCTACTATCATCTGCGCCTGGATCCCATAGATATGTATCTAGACACGTGTTATGGTCATCCTGACTACAAAAAAATGCATCCTCATCAATGCAAACCGATCCTGGAAGTAAGTGCTCCATCAACCTGTCAGCCTCTGCAATCTACTCAACTAATGGAGTCTCCAATAGTTGTGACTCAATCTCCTCAGGTTGATCTGTATGTGTAAGGTCTCTTGTTTGTACTCCCTATACCTCCTCCTGGATCTGTGGGTCTACCTATCCATGGTGTGCATCCCTCACACTAAGCTCATCCATCATACCTAACATGCCACTGATCTCCTCATGTGACGTGGCTATCATGGGGGTCTGAACAGGTGACATATGTGTCACGGCCCCCATAAGAAGCTCACCATCTCTAGGTGCTAACACGTGTGACTCCTCACTAGTGTCACCACTCTGCTGAGACGTAAGGTCATCAATGGTATGTGACATGTCTGTTGAGATATTGGTGCTATCGTCGTGTTCATCCAGCTGCCTATCCACTACACAAGGGTCATCCTCCTCCCCAAGCATGCAAGCATCACTAGCCTCTGTGCAAGATTCATCATCACTATCCTCTGAGGTAGAGTCACTATCACTAGCTTATGTGCAAGAGTCACTGCCATCATCTGACTGCTCTGAATCCACATCTATCGCTCCATCCTCACACACCTCATCATCACTGCCATGACATGCCTCAATAATGCGCTCCTGATCCTTACCCCTACACCTATGATCTGGTTCCCACGGCCCCTTGCAACTGTGGCAAGGTTGTGTGCTCCTACTGGGTGTGGGGTTTCTCTATTCTTACCATCATCTAGCTGCTTCTTTTCTCTTTTTATTTTCTATGATGATCCCCTCTAAAATATCCCATTTGCTCCAATGGGGATTTCTATAGGCTGCATATTGTTGGAAGGTTATTATAGCCTTAATTTCCTTGCTAAGGTTGTCATACATGATATCCAAACATGATATCTCAAAGGATATCCTATCCATGTCCTTCCAACTATCCATAAAGACCCCTCGGGTTTGCAGGATTTAAGCTCTGATACCACTGTAATGATCCCAAGCCATTATGCAAGGATCATCACTATTTTCGTGTCTTTTTAAAACTTTTTCTGAGTGAGGTATTTCGTCAAACACTTTGTTGTTCTAATTTTTAGATGTGTTTATATGTGCGTATGCAGCAAATAACAGAAAGAGATAACCATGGAACATACCTCAACCATATGCAATAAGATAGACAAGCCAAAACATCTCAATTCTTCTTTATTCATAAAATAGAGAAACCTACTACAATGAAGATGTCGATCTGGAATGCTCAACAGATGGCCAAGAAGATAGACAATAGATAAGAGCTGCTACAAAATTTTCTCGCTAATACAAAAGATGCCTCCAAAGGATGAATAATAAATGAAGATCAATACAAGCAGATATGAATGCCAAACTCTCCAGCTGAAGAATGCCACGCTCCAATAGAAGGCTGAAACCCTCAATAACTTGGCCCTGCTGCCAAAAGTGTCCAATCACCCTAAGAAATATGCCAACTGATAGATCGGGTGATGATAAGAAAAAATCAGGTGCCTGAATCTCCAAGATCCCTCTCAATCTCTATAGATCTGAAATCCCCCACTAACTGGTGCACCCCACTAGATGACTAAAGCCCTAGATAATTCGGCCCTGCTAAAGGACGCCTCCAAATACTCTGAAACTCTCCAGAAATATAGATCAGGACATTGCAAGTCACTAGGTGAAGTCTCAGGGTTAGATCTGAAGTGTAACCCCTCCAAATGGACTAGATCTGGATCTCAAAAACACCCTCCTTCTCTTCAATTCGCCCCACTGCTCAAGAAATAATCTGAGCCATAAAACTATCTCAGAAAGCACTATATTTGATGTACAAGGCCCTGTAATGAAAACCCAAGTGATAGAATCCTCAACGGCCCTGCCAATCTTCTACAACAAATCTCTCTCCAAGGATGGTGCGCCCCCCTTACTGGAAACCCCCAATGGTGCGCCCTCCTCCTCTTCATGTGCCTGTGGTTGTGTAGAACCTCCTGCACTGATGTAGATCTGACTAGAATGGTGTGGGAGAGTATTACATATCCTAGACCAATCTTGGGACAAGCTAGGTGGAATCTTTCACCACCGAATCGTCGTCTAGGGTTTGTTAAGTCAAAACCCTCAAAACCCCCAAGAGATGGGCTCACTAGCTAAAGACAGATAACAAACTGATAAAGATACATGAATCCTAAGTAGAGGCCCTTGCCTTCCTTTTATACTTTTTGGCTCACCTTGTCCCTCCAAAGTGACTTTCATTTTATTAATATTTAATTAATTAATTAAATCACTTTAATTAATTAATTAACCTTTTTACCTGTGAAAATATCCTTATCTCTCCTTGTGGCTTCCCTGGCCACTGAAAGTCACTTCTAGCCATCCCATCCTGTAGTGCTGGTCCTCCCTATTCCAATGAGCTATTACACTAAGAGGTTCCTCCAAGTAATGTGCCTAAAATGCCCTCTTCAGTGATTTCAATTAACTTATAGCTCAAAATAGTCAAAATCATGGAAATCGTCATAATGGAACGAAACCAAAGCCAACCTGTGTGGAATGGCTCATAATGATGGAATATGATGATAAATGCCAACTGGACTCCACAATGCCTCTCAAATACCCCTGTACTCGCTATAACATCCATCTGGCTACTCTAGTCATCATAAGTCTCTGCCCTGTTATGATGTCCCAAAGTGGGGACATTACAGAGGAGATGTATAATATAATTGAGGTTGAACTCAGAGGGGTGTAGAAGGCCCTTCAATCCATTCGTGCAATATCCACTGCACCCCCACCATCAGAAGCACCTGAGTTAGGAGATGAGCCTACCCAACTCCGCAAAGTAGCTGATGCGATTGAAGCTCGCTTTCGTCGTGCATAGAAAGAAACCAAACAGGCCACAGAGGCCCTAAAGCAAGTACAAAAAGTAGTCATAGAGCAATGTCAAGTTGTGCAGCAAAAGAAGGTTGCCCTCCAAACTAAGTTTGAAGAAGAGAAAGCGCAGATTCAACAAGAGAAAGAGTAGTTGCTCGCAGAGCAGGGGGGAGTAAAAGAAGCAGTCAACAGAGCACTTTGCTCTGTGACAGGCTTAGAGAAAAAGGAGGAAGACCCAATGGAACATCAAGTAGAGAATCTTGTGGAAGCTATTCAACAACTTCAATAGAGAATTGCAGACCTCGAGCTACGAACAATGCCAAGTACCCCGCAGGACATGCGATATCAAAGAGAAGCCACTACCCGGAGCGCAGTCAAGAGGATCAGAGAATTCGCTCTAGAATGAAAACAACTAAGTGCTCGCAATGCATAGAATTATGAGTGACTCACTGAAGATACTGAGTTGAAGGTACTAGAGTCACAGCTCCAAGAGGCAAAGCAGCAAGAAACAACAATACAAGCGTGGTTGAAGCTCCTGTCAACAGTTGAAAGGATGAAGTGATCCCAAGAACAACGCACTACTCAACAACATGTCCATACCATTCAGAGCAAAGTCATGGAAGTGACTCAAAGGTTCCAACCAATCCAAGATGAAGCTTGCCAACTGTTTGAGGAGATTGAAGGTCGAGGCGCAGAGTTGAAACAAGTAGTCACTACAGTCAAACAGCATTTAGAGGGACCTGTCAACGAAGCATTCATCCAAGAGTTCCCCGAGCAGGAGGCCCTGGTGCAGCAGCAGGTCGAAGCAGCTCGAGGCTTTTCAAGCACAGCTACCCAGACCAGAGTGACTCGAGATGAGTCACAGGTGAGTGTTGGCGGCATGTTGGCCCTTGACCAAGTTTTGAGGATCCTTGGTCATGTTTGACCTACTTTTGGGACTTCGACGGGCTGTCGAAGACGGAGCGCAAGTCGAAGCTGAGATCGCGGGATCTCAACCCCTTTTTAGGGTTTTTTGGGTTTTGGGCTGATGTAACAGGAATGGGGATGTCGTCCCATGGGTTTACCCATGTTTAGGCCCATTTTGTAATGTATAAATAGATATCTAGGTGATGTAAGAAGAGAATAAGTGTGTGTTAAGTGCTAAGTGCTAATTGCTATGTGCAAGTGGTAATTGTAATTGCTTTGTGCATACTGTGTGAGACTTGCAAAGTTAAGTGCAAGTGATTGTAAGACACTGTGTAAGGCTTTCTGTTGTACTTTAGGGAAGGAGGATCTAGTGAGGTGCATAGATCTCCTGTCCTCTGCGGAGTAAGATATCATGGCTCTGTGCATGTAGAATATTGACAGAAATAAATAAATAAGAAGAGTTGGTGGATGTAGCCCTAGGGTGGGGGTGAACCATGTATATCCTGCATTGTGGTTGTTATGTTATTTTTTGTTGCTCACTTGTCTATGTGATTGAATGCTTAGTGAACTTATGTATGCTTAGAAGGATCTAATATGGTATCTTAGTGCTGAATAATGTGAATAAATGCTAGATTTTATCTATGTTTGTATGCTTAGTGCTTGAATCTATTGGATCTATATAAATACTACGCTGATATGTTGTTAGGGTTTAGTTGCATTGTAAACTAAGGCTGAATATTAACGAGTTGTAACTGCTACATTCTTTGTTAAGGTGTTGTAATCACAGATCTGTGTTCCAGCTAAGGTTGCAGACAATGGAGTCATGAAACTACCCCTTCCTCTACCTCGGGTGAGACTTCATCTGCTTCGCAGGTGTTGCCGAAAGAGATGGTAGTTAGGGTTTTGTTGGTGAGTTTTTGTAGCGTTGAAACCTAGGTCTTCCCTTGTGCCAACAACAACAATGGAAAATTGATGGGCTCTTTGCTTCATCTCTATGCTCCTTAGTGAAATATGGGTATCCTAATTCATTCACATCCAAATAACCCCCATTCCCTTGTGGGGAAACGAGATATAGGAGATTGGGTCAACTCAGGGAGGATAGCTAGAATGTCAGGTGTCACTGACCCTTCATCTTCTCTGAAGTATGTTTCTCCAATGTCTCTTTCATTTGTTTTTTTTTCTTTTCTACCTATGGGGAAAAGGTCTCATGAAAGTCTCATTTTTTCTTAATACATTATTTCTTTATATACAACAATAAACATCCCAAATTCACATCTCATATGTTTGACTTAATACTACATTGAATACAAGTTTAGACATCAATTGTGATGGCATGGGGCCCTTCATGCCAACAATTTTGTCTCCTTCATCATCCATAGCCTCAAACATTGCCCGTGTTGATCATCCTAGAGCCTATCCCTATAGCCAATTTTTTATTTTTTAGATATGATTCGGATCAAACCTCCCCATTGGGAGGATTTTGGTCCCCAAAAGCTACCAAGGATAGATGAGGGAACTTGCTTACAATCCATTTCCTCTCATACCACTTCACTTTCCTTGGAGTCTATCCTTTGAGAAAAAATTGCCACATTTATTGTCATCCTCTACAATTTCCCACTCCTTGTGTTGCAGAACTATGTATTACTTCAATTCTTCAAGAGTGTGTGGTTCAAGGTCTTCAAAAGTAAGAAGAAATTGATGTTCTTCCTCCTCATCCAGCATGGAAGTTTCGAACAACTTCAAATATTCCACGTTCACCAAGAAATTGATCTACATATAAGGAGGAATTTTTATCATGAAGGTGTTCTCATTCAGATTTTTTATGATGTAATATGGTTTGTATCTAAAGATATTGAGTTTATTTGTTTTTCCTTGCAATCATTCCTTACCAAGATAGAGCCACACCATGTATGCAACACAAACATTTTTATCCTCCCTGTGTTGATCATGCTTGGTTTTACACAACTTCTAGCTCTTCTTTAGATGCTCCTGAACCCTTAGATATATTTGTCTAATCTCTTCCATGAATGTGCTTTTCTTTTGTTCATCTCCTTTCATCCTTGCTTCTTCCTTATGTTGTTAATACACAATATCAAATGACGAAGTAAAAATAAAAATAGGTCTTGAATTGAGATTTATTGGTGGAAAAGTGGAGTGCTTTGTTATAGGACTGTTGAATGTAGACTAGTTTCCCATCCCAAGTATTTAGATGTTTGTTGTTGTAACCTCTCAACAAATGTACCAG
>ML791239.1:17748-68188 GCA_009831015.1 Picea engelmannii
ATTGAACTACATGTGCCACCTTTATATCTATGCTCGACGCAAGTCACATTTAAATTCCAATTATTGAATACACAAGGGTTATATTATGGACTCCAAAACTTAAAATTTTTGCGACTTGAATAAACATATATAATAATAATAATAATAATAATTAATAATTAATGTTAACACTTAATCCTTGCAATAATTCCCTTGTTTAACATCATTAACGAGTGTACTAGGAAATGTCAACAATCAAATAAAAACGATAAAAAAAAAAACACATGTATCACTTCATCTACGCAAAAAGTTAATTTAATCAACAAGAATTTCTTGAACGTAAAATTCTTATTCCAATAATAATGCTACGCAACTTGTGTTTTTCTTAATCTAACTAGTTGCGCTAGTCACATCAAAGGATAGTTTTTATATCTCAAAACGTATAATCAAAATAAATACAGAATAAAATCTTAAGGTGACTTTGACAATTCATAAAATTATCTCAAGGACATGTTATATATATATATATTGATTGTTGTTGCCATATTACACTGTGCACAAAAAGGGATCTACATTCCATTCTTTATTCATGATTATAATACATTATATCCCAAAAAAAAGGTACAATTTACACATATCTATTATGGTAGCATAATAGATATCCGATTCTTACAAGTAAAACACAGTCTAATAAAATTTTGGTAGCATAACATTACCAAAAAAAAGTGAGATCAATTTTCCCTCTTCTCCATTTCCTTTATAGAAAAATCCTCAATGACACATGTCCTCATGCACAAATAATTAACGTTTTAATTAATTTAATTAATATTATTCATCCACACACTTGTCACACTCCCCAAGTTGCACAAGTAATTACCATTTTTATTTTATTTAAAAAAACATTTTCCCTCACATTCCCCAATGTGTTCCTATTTTTTCTCTTAGTTGTCCCTTTGTTCCCCAAATTCTCATTTAATGAGTGTCCCCTAACTAGATCTTAGTTAGAGTTGGATTAGGAGTCTTCTTTTAGTTAGACTTAGTGGTAGTTTGACTCAAGATGTTATTCTATGTGTACACCTATTCTCTCATGTTTAATTTCTTTATATTTTTAAAAATCCCTTTTATTATTTTCATGCACACATGTGCAATTTTCCCAACCTTTAAATTTTGTTCCCCTTTTTCCTAGACTTTGATTTAATCTCAATTCTCTTAACTTATTTCATATTTGATTTAGTCCTTTATTTAAATTTAGACTTAGACTTAGTCTAGATTTAGGTCGACTCTGGTTATGTTTCTAATTTTATAATTTACTGATTAATTAATACTTTGTCCTATCAATGTCTAAGCATTTTATTAATTTTCTAGGCCATCTAGATTTATTGACTCACATTTTAATTACATGACATGCCCTTCAAGGTGCACCTCCATGCTCCAAGGGTGCCACTCACCTTTGACCGGTTTTGGAAGTTTGTCTGACCCTTGGATTCAACACTCCATTCGGTAGACCTTGTGAGAGACTAAGGGCTTCTAAGGAATAATGATTTCGCCTTATTGCGCTCCTCTTAGATTTCTTCGTGAGTGATTGTCTCAGTCTTCCCTCGCGGCATTGTGTACCTATCGAACTAGATAATCATTAACCTATAGTTCATGTCACGGCGGGAGTGCTAGTAGGTTGTGGCAAGGATGTTGCTACACCTCTCCCTCAAATGTTTGGCTACTATGCATGACCCCTTTACTCCTTATGTGAGTCAGATTAGCAAGCATCGTCAAGCCTACATCCACTGACAAAAATAGTGTCAATAATCCATATACATTAATCATATTGTAATCAATCATATATCGCATGTGCATAAAATGAAATACTCAAACAAAATGCAATCCACTCCCTGACTCAATCTGGAGTCCAAGGAAGTGCATTGATGCCATCAACATCCATAACTTGTCATGTGTCCTGCACACTCAGGAGAACTCGTCAATAATATATGTCAATACATACACATGTGAAAGTAACAATAAATGACAATACATCATCGTCATCATATATAATTCATAATCGAAACGAAATCATAATGCAGCATAATTGGATCACTTGCATGCAAGTGTCCTCAAAGAATAAGTCAATATAAGTGTGCTCAGTAGAGCGTGATGTTACAGAATGGGGCAAGTCGACTAGTAAATGGGCAAGTTGACTATCTGAATGTCAAGTCGACCAAGGAATATGTATCAACCAAGAGAAAGCCCAATCAACCAGAGAATAATTTTAGTTAATTGGAAAGTGAATTCGATCAAATAATGAAGGAGAACAAAAAATTGGTGGAATGAGTTGACCAGTGATAAAGAAGAAAAATTTAGAGTGTGAATATGGTAACCAACAACAAAGAAAAATGTCTAGATGGTGAATTGGGTAACTGATAATGAAGAAAATCATTGTATCTGGCTCGTGGGAAAATGAAAAACACCCAAGCAACACTAGAATGTGAAGGATGGTAGGTATACGTCCTATGGGAAAAGACAAACACCCAATAATTATAAAAATGTAATATACATCTTGCGGGAAATGTGTAGACACAAGCTAGCAACAATGTCAAATCTCGTAGACAGAGAAATTATCTCAAAAGTTCTTAAAACTAAATTACTAATTTCCAAGTAAATAACAATAGCTCTGGAGGGAGGGTCGTCAATTTCCAACTTCGAAATGGATGTACGGTTATGGTTAAAGAGTTTTTGGATTGGATTATTGGCCTACGAGAATTGTATCCATGGAAAACAAACTCAAATCACAATTGGCACAGAGTTCTCTTTACTAAAACAACATATAAACTACAATTAATTACATTCCACACCATTTCCACTCATAGACAATGGAATCCACATACAATAACCACACAGAGAACTTAGAATTTACCCTGGAAACCCAAATGGGAATATCAACATTCAATTGGCTTCGACTAGGCTATTTATTATACAACAACAGGAAAGTTACAAGCTCTTGCGTTCATATATATGCTCCTCGGGGAAATCTAGGTATCTTGTTTCATTCATAGCCAAAGAACCCCCTTTCCCAGGTAGGAAAATAGTTGGAATGTTAGCATCCCTGACCCTTTATCTTCTCTTGAGTTTGTTTCTCCTCCTCCTCTTTGTTTTTTTTTGTCTTTTGTCCCCATGGGGAAAAGGTCTCGTGAAAGTCTCATTTTTTATTAATACTATATTTCTTTATATACAACAATATACTTCCCAACTTCACATATCATATGTTTGACTTAAGACTACATTGAATACAAGGGTAGACCTAAATCATGATGGAATCGGGGCCTTCATGCCAACAAGTTGATCGCATTCATCATCCATAGCCTCGAAAACTTCCCATGTTGATCATCCTAGAGTCCATGTCGATAGCATTTTTTCTCGCTCAGATATGATTTAGATCACACCTCCCCATTGGGAGGATTTTGATATCCAAAATATGCCAATGACAGATGAGGGAACTTTCTTGCAATATAGTTCCTCTCATACCACTTCGCTTTCCTAGAGTCTATCCTTTGAGACCAATCTACCACATTTATTGTTGTCCTCTGCAATTTCCCACTCCTTTTGTTGTTGAACTGTGTCTTACTTCAACTCTTCAAGAGCATGCAGTGCAAGGTCTTCAATAATAGGTAGAAACTGATGTTCTTCCTCCTCATCCAACATGGAAGGTTAGAAAAAATTCAAATATTCCACATTTACCACCAAACTAATCTACATATAAGGAGGAAGTTTTAGCTTGAAGGTGTTCTCATTCACCTTCTCAATGATTTCAAATGGTATGTATTTAAGGAGTTTGAGTTTATTGTTTGCTCCTTGTAATTGTTCCTTACCGAGATAGAGACATACCTTGTTTGCAACACGAAATTTTGTATCCTCCTTGTGCTTATCATTCCTATATTTATACAGTTGTTGTGTCTTCTCGAGTGCTCTTGAACCCTTAGATGTATTTGTTTGTTCTTGTCCACAAATGTGCTTGAATTTTTTTCATCTTCTTGCAACCTTGCTTCTTCCTTCTACTATCCATAAACAATATCAAATGGTGAAGGAGGTAAATAACCAAAACAAGTGTCAAAAGGAGACTTATTGGTGGAAGAATGGAGTGATTTGTTGTAGGAGTGTTGAATGTAGACTATTTGTTCATCCCAAGTCTTTGGATGTTTTTTTTTGTAGCCTATTAGAAATTGTACCAACATCATGTTAACAACATCAATTTTTCCATCGGTCTGAGGATGGAAAGAAGAAGAATAATACCACTTGGTATACATTCTCTCCCAAAGAGTTTTCCAAAATCTTCCCAAGAACCTACTATCTCAGTCAGATATTATGGACGTTAGCAATCTGAAATGTACCCAAACATGGTTGAAGAATAGTTCAGCTACCTCACGTCCAAAGATTTTCTTCTTACATGGAATGAGCACACACCTTTTGTTGAAGTGGTATACCGTGATGGACAAACAGTCATGGCATCTATGATTCATAGAAAACCCTCCAAAAAAATCCATGGAGATGCTCTTCTAATGCCTGCTTGGTACTAGAAATGGCATGTACAAGCCAAGTTTCTAGTTTCTTGGATTTTTATTGTTGCAAAGAACACAACCTCTAACAAAATTTTCAACCTACTCTTTCATCTTTGGCCAATACAAATATCGTTTCAAATTCTCCATTGTCTTTGTCAAGCCAAAATTCCCAGCAACTCTTGAAGTATGTGCTTCTCTCATCAACTGAACTCTTTTATCTTGGGGTATGCATAGTTTTTCTAGCCTATATAGCAACCCGTATTGGAGGTGATATTAATTTCCTTCCATCGTAGTGACCGATCTCTCTTTTATCTTCTTGTAGACTCCTCTAAAATATTCATCTCCCTCATAGTATTCACTCGGAATGTCATGAATGAAAGGCTCAAGATACATTATCACTCCAACTACTGCAATATTCTTTAGTGTTGTTCGAGAGAGCATGCTTGTTATCCTATTAGTGGCTCCTTTCTTGTACTTAATAAATAAATGAAATTATTTCAAGAAACCCAACCACTTGTAATTCCTCGCCTATTGCATCTTGTTCTAACTTTGCAAGTATTGAATGGGATAGTGATTTGTATGTATGACGGTCTCTTTTCCTAGGAGATAGTGCTTCCACTTCTTCATTGTTTGTACAATAACAAAGAGATCCTTATCATATGTGGGATTTGAATTACTTCTCCATGAAACAAATCTGAATAGTATCACATTGGCCCTCCTCCTTACATGAGTACTTCTCCTAATGCATACCCACACTAGCATCCATCTCTAGCTCAAAAAGTCACGACAAATTTGGCATGGATAAGATTAGAGAATCGCTAATTTTATTTTTCAAGTCTTCAAATGATCTTTCTTGTGGCTTACCCCAATGAAATATCTTTCCTTTAGCAATCAAGGTGTTCAATGGCCCTACTATTGTGGAGAAGTTTACAATGAATTTCCTCAAATAATGGGGTTCTCCCATGAAAATCCTTATCTTTGTGACATTGGTGGGAATAGGCCATTGGGTGGTGGATGCAATATTCTCTAGATATACCCTCGAATCTCCTCCTCCAAGCATAAGTCCAAGATACATCAAGGAAGTCTTTCCAAAATCACATTTATGCAAGTTGGAAATTAGTTGATTCTTCCTTAAGGTCTCTAGTACCTAGGTCACATGTGAGAAGTGCTCTTGCCAAGTATTGCTAAATATTAGTATGCCATCCATACATATTATTACAAAAGAGTGAATGAAAGGGTGTAGCACATCATTCCTCGATCTCTTAAACATTGCAAGTGCATTGTATAATACAAAAAACATTACTAACCACTCATACAAATCGTGTCTTGTTTGAATGTTATCTTCCACACATCCTCTTATTTGATCCCCACTTGTTGGTAACCTAATTTGAGGTATAAATTAGTGAAGAATTTGTCTTGCTGTAGTTGATCCAACAAGTCATCAATCCTTGGAAAAGGACATATATTATTGATGGTGATATTATTCAAGGCATGGTAGTCAATGCACATTCTTCAGCTTCCATCTTTCTTTGGCACCATGATTGATCCGGATTTTATGAGCAGAACGAAATGACTACAGATTATTAACAGATGCTTAACACAGAATAATAGAGATACAGTAAAATTGGTTTTCTATTTAATAAGGAAATAAGTTGAAACTGTAAAATGCAGCGGAAAACAAGCTTGTTGGAATGGTGGCGGCTTATCTCTAAGGAGAGATGTGATGGATGCGCTCATTCGCAAGAAGATCATTAAAATGAGGCTATGAAGGCCTTTTTACAATAAACAGGAGTTTCAAAAACCCTATACATCCAAAAACCTAACCCTAGGAGATGAAGCGCCAAAAGTCATGTGGGCCTCGTTTGGGTAAGTCAGTACATCAACTTCTCGGGGTCGTAACTTTTGCATACGATATTTGTTTTAGGCATACAATAGCCCGTTGGAAATATCTATCTGAGGACTACAACAATTGGCGAAAATTTGATGATGAAAAATTTGGATTGCAACATACCCAAAAAAACGTTGTTTAGGGCCTCAAAATGGCTTCGGAAGTTCAGGACCCAAAAAAACTGCTAAAAATAGTAAATTACGAAAATTGCCAGAAATTTGTTTTGAGCCAACTGGAAAAGGTGGGTGGCCACCGATATCCATCTGGATCAATGATTATGGGTGAGCCACATGGAGACGTACTAGGTCTAATGACTCTATGCTCCAAAAACTATTTTAGTTTCTTATTTAATTCATATGCTTTGATGATGGACTGCCTATATAGCTTGATGTTAGGAAGTGGTGACTCTGACAACAAATAAATATCGTGTTCAACCTCTCTCTTAGGTGGAAATCCCTGAGGATCTTGAAACACTTCCTTGTAGGATTCAAATTAGTTGTTGTAGTTGTTGGAACTGCTTGTCATTGCATCCATAAGGATACCTTCATCTCTAGTTTGTTTCCTTCTCCTTGCTTCTTTTCTTATCTCAAAAACAATAAGACAAACTTATTTATACTACCCATGACTCTTCTATCATGATGAACACTAATCAGAGAAAGTTCATCTTAATCCTTTTGTGCATTTATGGAATATGTTTTACCATCCTTGACTAACCTATACTGGTTAGATATACTCCTGAAAATGGCATCCCTCAAGTACAAGTATGGACTTCCCAAGATGACTCGACATATGTCCAGAGGAACCACATATACAACTACTTCATCAACAAAGTTTTGATTGATGGTAAACTTAATTTTTCATTGCTTTCTCACTTTCAACTCCACATATTTCCTTACCCAACCCAAGGGGTATGGTTTCGAATGATCTTGTGTCTCCAACCCAAGCTTATCAACCAATTGTATATATATCAAGTTGGATCTTTAACCAGGATCAAGAAAAAAATCCACTTTGCTCTATTTCATGTGGATTTTAATGCAAAAAACTTCGGTCATAATGTTCTCTTCCCTGTGACTATAACCAACTAATGCCACCTCTTTCTTAAGATTAGTGTAATTAATCTCCCCTTCCATGTTTGAGGTGTTATCCACCTATTCTTCAACATCCATTGATATCAATGCTTTCTTTTTCTTCTTTTCGAAATGTTTGGGGCACTTCTTAGGGTGAAGTTTTCGACAGTACTCCTCAGTGTGTCCCTTTCGATCACAACCTTTACATTTATTGGAAGAAGGTTTTTCTTATTATGTTGTTTCCACAATCTTCTTCTCATTCCACTTCTTGGTTTTCTTGTTTTTCTCTTTATCTTGTGGTGTTTCTTGCTTGTGCGTACTTGCTTGTTTATTTCGCTTATCTTCCTTGAGGTACTATTCTTAAAACTAGCCTCATTAATCATATTTGGTCTAAATACCATCAATTTCCATTGAATATGAGGTAGTGATTCCCTCAAATACTTGATTAACATGTCTAGAATTTTGAGAGAAACTCCCATCTAAATTTCCCTCTTCCTGATTTATGTGGTAATTATCTCTTACTAAAGTAATTCCATAGTATCTGCTAGTGTTCCTCATATCCAATTGGGAAAAACTAGGATTTTATCATGTTCTTAAACACCTCCCAATATTTCACTGGAGGCTCATTTTCCAGTTCTCTACCTTTCTAGTTACTTCATGCACATTTAATTATACTTCCATATGATGTAGTCATTGGTTTAGCTTGATGGCATCCACTTTCCTGGAATGTGGCTTGATTTCCACCTTGGCCTCCATGTGGAAAGGTACCTGCATCTTACTATAGCTATAGTATCCCATATCTAGCTAATTATTACGCTCTATCTCTGGATTATTTTCTTCCTTCTTGGGGTCTTCATGACAAGCCTCTCTTGATGGTGTTTCCCTGCCTCTCATGACAAGCCTCCTTGATGGTGTTGCCTTGGAAACAACTCTTGTCCACTTTTTTCATAGTCACTACAGGTACTTACCATATAGGTCTCACTAGGTGCATTCAAACTAGTGCTCTAATACCATCTAATCCATAAATATAATGTGTATGGCCTATTTGTTTGACCAACACGGAGTCCTCTACAATACAAATATAATCTTGAAAGGAAAATCTTGTGAGTGTTGAAGAGTGAGTATCTTTGGAATATATCCTTATTGTATTTGACCAAGACAAACCCTAAAGAATATTATTATATTATATGTTTTAATTAGGCCCCATTGTGCCTTTGTACAATGTGGACCTATTGTGCCATGACAATTAAATGTAAATTAAAAGGGTAAAATGACAGGTTGGCCCATACCTAATTTAGGGAGGATAGACTACTATTTATAAGGGAGGATAGCACCTCACTTGGGCACTCGTACACTATATTTTCAGCTATTAAGAAGTGTGCAAGTCGTGGAGGAATTGTTACTGCAACGAGGTGTGACGTTGATGAGGATTTTGGTCTATCTCTCGGATACATGTTGGTTAAGTGGTATGCTACCCTTTCCTAGTGAAGGGTTAGAGGAGGATATTTTTCTTTGTTAGTTCTCTCTTAGAGAGAGGCATTGTTATTGGTTGGCTAATCTATATTGAGGAAGTTTGTTGGGTTTTCTTCCCCTAGAGAGTTTCCTAGAATAATCTTTGTGTCTATCTTATTTCTGTGATTGCCTCTCTTTGAGTGATCTTCTATATGCAGTTAATGTGCTAAATGATTGTAATAATAAAGAAGAATTGTAAATGTTAGTTGCATAAGTAGAATATCAACATGGTATTAGAGAAAGATTGAAAGATACCAACTCACATTTTATAAAGAACTGGCTAGCCTCAGCGCACCCTCTCCAAAATTCAGTTTTTAGTGTTGCAGTTGTTGTAGAATTAAGGATTTTGCATTAAACTTAAGAGTGATGTTTTTACCTTTGTTCGAGGAAGTTGGTGAAACTAATATCACCTAGGAACTAGCCCAAGCAAGGCACGTCACTTCCCTAGATCAGAATTCCAAAATTTGAAGTTTGAGAAATTAGGGTTTCCTCATAAAACCCTAAGTTGCAGTTGCAATTACAGTATTAGCTGCAGTTGCAGTATTATTTGCAGTTGCAGTGTCAATTCCTTCGTCCAAGTTCCTTCGTGCCAGTTGCAGTACCAGCACCAGTTGTTGTGAAATTTTTTTTGAAGTGTTGGGAATGATTTGTATTGTCCTAGTGCGCCTTACCCTAGCAAATATCCATCTACCTTTATATTATAGGTTGCAGCACCTTTGAAGTTTTAAAGGTTTGTTATTTCTTGTTGCTATTATCGTATGGTACCACTATCTATCGATACTGTCAGATGTATGTACTTACATATGTTTAAACTATATAAATATTCTAAAGGGTATTTGTAGGAGAAAGGATCTTTTGTCTAAACAACAAACGTAGATCCAGAAGGATCTCAGATCTAGCACACTCAGAGGAACAATGCACCCTAGGTTTGATTAATTTGATATGTCTCTATTTGTTATGTCATTATTGTGATCTTATGAACATCTAGGATGTATTTTGATCTGTTGAAGTTATGACTATCATCCTAATCATTAGTCAAAATTAAAGTCAAATTATTAGATTGATTAAAGTTGAGATTATAGAGTTTATTATCTAAACTCATATTTCTGTCAAGAAAGCATATTATCTTAGTACATAGGACAGGTTGAATAAAATACTTGTCATCTTGAGTGAAAGAGACTTGGAAGAAAAGCAACACACTCATTCTTGAGGACAAGACTCAAGGTTCCAGATTTGATTGATTAAATTGATAAGATTCAAATTTACACATATCAAGTTTGATAATTGCTAAACACTATAGTTGTGATAGAAATGTTTGAAAAGGTTTTATTATTGAATACTTGGTAGCATGTCAGCACTATTGAGATAAATGTTTATTGTAATTATTTACTAGATATAACTAACATCTCCTCTAGGAGAAACCTCTTGTTTTGTTTCCAGGTTACCATGGAGGAATGATTGATCACAACACTAGAAAAATGTTTCCCTCATTTCTTATTATTGTATTTCTTACTTTTGACCCTTGTTTTAGGCAGGCCACAAATGATAGCTTTGAAGGAGATATTGTGACGATTGTTATCGTTATTGTTTTTATTATTACTATAAAGAGTATTATTCTTTTCTATTTTGTCTCCCTTGTTCCAAGAAAGTCATGGGTGATAACCCCGAGGCAACTATAGTGACAGTTGCAGGAGGAAACATATTAGATGAGACATGGAGAAGATTATCCAAGTTATATACATGACCATATGCATCCATGTATCGAAGAAGAAGAATCTACTTATCTTAGATACATATCTCATATGAAGACATATCACGAGGAGCAGAAGGCTCCAAAGATGTCAGAAAAAATCCCTCTAGTGTAGTTGGTCACTCTTTAGATCATCAAGAAGAGTTAGTAGAGCCAAAAGGACCTACCTAGAATCATTGCAGTAACCAAGAAGAGACCAGTATGGTCTCATGACACTTTACAGGATGCAAAACCATATAGAATTTACGATCCATATCATGAGGAGCATATGGCTCCACTAGTGGTGAGTTAGGCAGCCCCACCAAGTACCATCTCAGAAGGAGCTAGATTTCATAGGGAGTCGGCCCTCATGATCCAGTAAGGAGGAGCATCCTCCCCAAGACCATTCATATAAATGTACAAAGCCTGATTTTTGTCCAGAGGATTCTCCCAGCAAGAGGGAGAAGACTATGACAAGACACTTTCTCCAGTAATCAGAGGAAGTATATATAGATGAGATTCAAGAATCAGAAGAAGTTTCCCTTAATGATGAGATTCAATAAGATCAGAAGAAGTTTCCCTTGATGATGAGATTCAAGAAGATCAAAAGAATCATGACACTTTCTCCAGTAATCAGAAGAAGTTTCCCCCGATGATGAGATTCAAGAAGATCATGATATGATGGAATCTCAAGAACCTCCCCAGATGACATTCTATCACAAGAGAAATCTAGCCTAGGCAAGGGAACTTATTCAACATGGAGAGAAGTATGGTGCCAAAGAAGGAACCATGAGAAAAGTCAAGAAACCTAAGCCATTCTCTAGTTATGTGGATTTGATTTGTGACCTCATAGAGAAGGAGCCTAATTGCTTTGAAGAATACATTCAGAAGAAAGAATGGGAAGATTACATGACATAAGAATACCAATCAATTATAAATAATGATGTATGGTAAATAGTTCCCAGATCGAAGAGAAAAGATGTGGTATCTTCCAAATGGTTATACAAGATAAAACATGTTGTTGATGGAAGTATTGAAAAACATAAAGCAAGGTTTGTAGCTCGTGGATTTTTCAAAAGGTAGGCATTGACTATGGAGAGACGTTTTCTCATGTATCCAGATACACTTCTATCAGAACCATCATAGCTCTTGCAGCTAAGATGAAGTGGAAGTTACACCAAATGGATGTGAAAACAAACTTCTTAAATGGTGTCATTAAAGAATAAGTGTATATAGAAAACCACAAGGGTTTGAATTTTATAAAGAAGTGGCTAGCCTTTGTAAAATTTGGACCTATTGTGCCTTGACAATTAAATGTAAATTAAAAGGGTAAAATGACAGGTTGGCCCAGACCTAATTTAGGGAGGATAGACTACTATTTATAAGGGAGGATAGAGCCTCACTTGGACACTCGTACACTAGCTTTGCAGCTATGAAGAAGTGTGCAAGTCGTGGAGGAACTGTTATTGCAGTGAGGTGTGATGTTGATGAGGATTTTGGTCTATCTCTTGGATACATGTTGGTTAAGTGGTGTGCTACCCTTTCCTAGTGAAGGGTTAGAGGAGGATATTTTTCTTTGTTAGTTCTCTATTAGAGAGAGGCATTGTTCTTGGTTGGCTAATTTACATTGAGGAAGTTTGTTGGGTTTTCTTCCCCTAGAGGGTTTCCCAAGATAATATTTGTGTCTATCTTGTTTCTGTGATTGCCTCTCTTTGAGTGATCTTCTATATGCAGTTAATGTGATAAATGATTGTAATAATAAAGAAGAACTGTAAATGTTAGTTGCATAAGTAGAATATCAACATGGTATCAAAGCAAGACTGAAAGATACCAACTCACATTTTATAAAGAAGTGGATAGCCTTAGTGCACCCTCTTCAAAATTCAATTTCCAGTGTTGCAGTTGCTGCAGAATTAAGGTTTTTGCAATAACCTTAAGAGTGATGTTTTTACCTTTCTTGGAGGAAGTTGGTGAAACTAATATCACCTAGGAACTAGCCCAAGCAAGGCACGTCACTTCCCTAGATCAGAATTCCAAAATTTGAAGTTTGAGAAATTAGGGTTTCCTCATAAAACCCTAAGTTGCAGTTGCAGTTGTAGTTACAATTGCAATTACAGTATCAGTTGCAGTTGTAGTATTAGTTGTAGTTGCAGTGTTAGTTCCTTCATGCAAGTTCCTTCATGCCAGTTGCAACACTAGTTGCAGTGCCAGCACCAGTTGTAGTGAAATTTTTGTGAAGTGTTGGGACTAATTTGTATTATCCTAGTGCGCCTTACCCTAGAAAATATCCATCTACCTTTAGATTACAGTTTGTGGCACCTTTGAAGTTTTAAAGGTTCGTTATTTCTTGTCGTTATTATCGTATTGTGCCACTGTCTATCAATATTGTTAGATGTATGTACTTACATATGTTTAAAATATATAAATATTATAAAGGGTATTTGTAGGAGAAAGGATCTTTTGTCTAAACAACAAACGTAGATCCAGAAGGATCTCGGATCTAGCACATTAAGAGGAACAATGCACCCCAAGTTTGATTAATTTGATATGCCTCTATTTTTTATGGCGTTATTGTGATCTTATGAACATCTAGGATGTATTTTGATCTATTGAAGTTATGACTATAATACTAATCATTGGTCAAAATTAAATTCAAATTATTAGATTGATTAAGGTTGAGATTATAGAGTTTATTATCTAAACTCATATTTTTGTCAAGAAAGCATATTATCTTAGTACATAGGACAGGTTGAATAAAATACTTGTCATATTGAGTGAAGGAGACTCAGAAGAAAAGAAACACACTCATTCTTGAGGACAAGACTCCAGCTTCTAGATTTGATTGATTAAATTGATAAGATTCAAATTTACACATATCAAGTTTGATAACTGCTAAACACTATAGTTGTGATAGAAATATTTGAAAAAGTTTTATTATTGAATACTTGGTAGCATGTCATCACTATTGAGATAAATGTTGATTGTAATTATTTACTAGATATAACTAACATCTCCTCTAGGAGAAACCTCTTGTTTTGTTTCTAGGTTACCATGGAGGAATGCTTGATCACAACACAAGAAAAATGTTTCCCTCATTTCTTATTATTGTATTTCTTACTTTTGACCCTTGTTTTAGGCAGGCCACAAATGATAGATTTGAAGGAGCTATTGTGACGATTGTTATTGCTACTCTTTTTATTATTACTATAAAGAGTATTATTCTTGTCTATTGTTTCTCCCTTGTTCCAGGAAAGTCACAGGTGATAACCCTGAGGCAGCAATAGTGACGGTTGCAGGAGGAAACATATTAGATGAGACATGGAGAAGATTATCCAAGTTGTATACATGACCATATACCTCCATGTACCGAAGAAGAAGAAGAAGAAGAAGCTACTTTTATTAGATACACATCTCATATGAAGACATATCATGAGGAGAATAAGGCTCCAAATATGACAGAACAAATCCCTCTAGTGTAGTTGGTCACTCTTTAGATCATCAAGAAGAGTTAGCAGAGCCAGAAGGGCCTACCTAGAATCATTGCAGAAACTAGGAAGAGACCAGTATGGTCTCATGACATTGTGTAGGATGCAAAACCATATAGCATTGATGAGCCATATCATGAGGAACATATGGCTCCACCATTTGTGAGTTAGGAAGCCCCACCAAGTACCATCTCAGAAGGAGCTAGAGTTCATAGGGAGTCAGCCCTCATGATCCAGTAAGGAGGAAAAGCCTCCTCGGGACCATTCATATAAATGTACAAATCATGATTTGTGTCCATAGGATTCTCCCAGCAAGAGGGAGAATACTATGACAAGACAGTTTCTCCAGTAATAAGAAGAAGTATATATAGAAAAAAAAATGATTCATTAAAATAAGCAGACACGGAATGAGATTCATAGGGAGAAAGTATGACAATCCTTGTACTTGAGATTGAGTTATCTACAGTGCCACTTGGTGTAGCACATAATTCGATCCATGGAGACATGACTACAATAGAAGATTGAGTTACCTACAGAGAAATAGGATAAGCTACCCTCAGTGTCAGTTATTGATCCACTTTGAGTTTCAGATGAAGTTTTTTCTATGATAGCATAGAGGAGCTACTCTCAAAGTTCAACAGCTATAGTGAGAATGGAGCAGTCATTCTCAACTTCAGAAAGAGTAGCTACAGGGGCAGAGTCCCAGTTCCAAGAGGAACAGTTGCAGAGAGAGTATAGGACATACTCTTAAGAAGTGAGACATATAGTGCTTTACAGAAAGCACATAGAGATAGCACATGATTGTGCAGATTGAGTTGCAGCTAAGCATGTGTACCAGTTTGGTACAATGTGAAGTGAAAATTTGGTTCGTTGATATATTTGAAGAACACGAGGACAAATATATGTTTTGTGGTGAACACATTGAGTCAGTACATGATTGATCCTAGACATGTTTACCTGATTATGAAAAAACATGGGAAGAGGTACCTAAAGAGTACAATCGATTATGGACTCGAATATATCTCAGATCGTGAGATGAGATTGCAGGGCTACATAGATTTTGATTGGGAAGACAGTGTCATAGACCAGAAAAGTACATCCAAATGTTACTTTAGTATGGGATCAGTTGTGATCTCATGAATCAATGTGAAGCATACCTATATGGCACTCAATTCTGCAGAGGTGGAGTATGTGGTAGCATGGTCAGCTTGTGGAAAAGTAGTATGGCTTCGGAATTTGATTGCAGAATTGTTTGATCTCGAGTTGGAGGAAGCATGTATCTATTATGACAACCAGAGTTGTGTAAAGTTGTCAATGAACCCAGTGTGTCATGACAATTCCAAGCATATCGAGATCAACTACCATTATATGTGAGAGATGATACAGAAGGGAGCAATAAAACTCCAGTGTGTTCCTACCAATGAGAAGGTAGCAGACATGTTGACCAAGCCTCTGTCAAGAAAGAAGTTCAAATACTTATGAGATGAGATTTATGTGGTCTAGAAGGATTTCCCCTCATGAGAGGGAGTGATGTGTTCCCTAGTAGCGGGAAGTGATGTGTTCCCTAGTAGCGGGAAGTGATGTGTTCCCCAGTAGCGGGATGTGATGAGATACCCAGTAGAGGAAAGCTACCCCAGTTGTTATAACCCTAAATTTATCTATACATGCATACCTGGCACTTGGCCCTCTTACTTGTTATTTTTTTCAATCCATCACTGAGTTTCTCTTCTTAAAATATCATTTTTTGAAGATGTACGTGCCCTGCACCACTAAATCCCACATATGTACACTAGATTCACCACTATAGCTCATGTATACTTACAAAAGTTGCAAGGAATTCGTTGGGATTACGGGTTATTGGGTAGTTTCCCAACTAATCCACCGCCTATAGCCCGTCACCCAACTGAATAACCATCCTTTTGTCATATAAAAGAATGTTTTGGGGTCTCATTCCACATATAGACATAAGAACAGTGAAACTATGCCCATTTCACATCCCCTCCTTGCCCCAAGCATTTGCATCCTTCTTGTGAGAATTTCCTCAAAATTCCTCATTTTTACCTTTTTCCTCCATCAGAACCCATTCATTTCCCAAGAAAAAGGTTGAGAGGAGAAAGATACACAGAGGTGCACTTGGAGCTTGGTGAAGAGGAGCCCAGACCAGGTTCGAGGAGCATTAGCCAACTTTGGTTGTAAGTGATCATTGTATTATCAATAAAAGAAGTACTTTTCATGTCCCAAAACATGATGTGTCGAATGTTTTCATTTGTTCTATGTTTTTATTCTAAAATCTAACCCTTATTTATGTATGAAATGTATTCTTGTATTTTTTTTTATCTGTCTTTGAATGCAGGCCAACCTTTGGGAGGAGGTTTGTAGTCAACAAATATATCAAGCGCGAGAGGATCAACACCGGACGCGGAGTAAAGGTACAGTTATCGGATCCTTCTCACTTTACTTTTCTTGCATAAGTATGGGGTATGTTTGGGGTATTTAGAGAAGTAGGAGACTTTTAAACGGTTATTGATCTACCTACATTGTAAACCCTGGTGTATCCATAGGGGGGTTTCTCCCTCTAGAAGAACTGGCAACCATATTGGGGAAGCCTCTAGGGTTTTAGGGGATTTTTTGGGTGTTTGATTGGTTTTATACCTTTTGATTTTCTTGTTGAGTCTGCTGAGTCTTTAAGGGATTCTGGTCACCTGTTGGTGTCATACCAGTTCTCCCTACCCCGTTAGTCAGTCTATTTCATTTATTTTTTTCAATAAATACAGAGGTGTACGCAGCCTGTTGTGGGTCAGCACACGTACATACACGCCATGCTTTATAGACAACACACGTACATACGCAAGCTGCTTAAGCATTAGTAGAGTACTTGTGTCAAGAAACTGATTTTAAGAAGAGGCAGTCAACCTCTTCCCTGATTGAATTTTTTCTTCTCAAGGTTTCTTGATTGAGTCCAGTGTCTCTGTTTTTACAGTCAAAGCCTGTGTTAGATGTCAGTTTTCTTATCTTTTTAAAGATTTCTTGTGTTTACTTCGAAAGGGTTTTAGACAAGTCATTGAGTCTTTGATCAGCCTGTTTGGTGTCTTTAGTGACTCCCTGTGATCCGCAGTGGCCAAAGGTCAGTTTCAGTCTTGTCTTGTCTTTCACTTTTACCCCTTTCACTTGCTTTAAAGAAAAATAAAAGGAATTTATTTCAAGTTTCTTGTTTGAAGCATTTTAAAAAAAATAGAAAAATATTTTCATTTCTTAGTTTGGTAAAGTAGTTGGGGTTAAGTTATTTTATTTGAAAGGAAAAAGAGTTTGGTTTTTAAGTTCTTTAACTGATTTCATAGAATTTAAGTATCTCGTAGTCGAGTGAAATTTATTTTTATTTAAAGATCTTTGAAAAAGTTAGCTATGAAAAATTGGTTAAAAGAGTTAGTTGCAAATTTTTATTGTTAACTAGAAGTAATTTTTCTTTCAATTTCATTTATTTCTCCCTCTTCGTCTCCCATACACATCACTAGTTTCACTGCCATTTCCTTGAGTTAAAACAAGCCATTTAAAATGAATGCTAATTAAAATCAATTAGAATTTATGTTTGTAGGGTCAATCAACTAGTTTAGGATAGAGCCTTGAATTAGGTTGGAGAGGAAACTCTTCAAGGCTTATAAACAAACATTGGAGTCAGATCTAGGGAGTGTAAAAATTCCAGTGACGTGAAATTTATCCGGGACCCCCCTCTAACACAGGGGCTAAACACAAGGTCGCGTGAGGAAAGGTAGTGGAGACAAACCCTCCAAAGTTGGACCAAGCATAGTGGGGAACACATATTGAGGACTTGTCGTGGGATATTGTCGGATTCATTTTCCTACGAAGCTTCGTGGACCTCGAATCCGTTCGAGATCCTCAATTGTCTTCTTGACCACTTGCTCTTGATACTCTCAATATGTTTCAGACTTGTTATCATGCTCATTGTGGTCCACCCGATTGTCGATTGTACCCGCCTAGTGACTGTTTACGAGCTGGAAACTTAGTTTCCTTTATTCTAGAGACTTAAACAGGTGATTGTGGGGTATAATGCGGTACCTAGGGGAGACGTCAGGCCATGCTTTGTAGAGTATACCTAGAGGGTGCTTCTGTGTTCGAGTTTCACTTGCACCGGTAAGTTTCTCTAGTGTTGGCTAGTGTAACTGTTCTTCCAAATAGATATTGTTTTTCTTGGTTTATCTTGTAGGGAATTTTCTAGTGTGTGCTTGTTTTTAAACATTAGTAAAATCCTTACTGTGTCATTGATCTTTTCACAAGGTGGAAGATCAAGAGCTATGTCATTCGTGAAGGCTTTAGGTCATGTTGTCAGTTACATTGGAGCCACCACCACCACTGTTGTGGCGAAAACTTGACCAGCAAGGGTCATTTGAAGCGATCGAGTCGCAGGAAACTGTGCATGAGCTAGCTCCGAGAGGAGAACACTCAAATCCGGAGGAACCTACTGTTTATGACTTCGGAGAGAAATCTCTTGAGCCAGCCAACCCTCTGATCACTGACTTGTCATCTCCAATATTGGTAAAAGTTGTCCCTCCGAGGGTAACACATCACTAGCGTTAGATAGTTTTGCAAGCGGCTATGGAAGCAAATGCTTGTACTTTGTCAGGGAGTCCTCACACTCCCTCAATGACTGCCACCACAAGAAGAATTCTGCCTCCTAACCCACCTTTGTCGGTCTGGACCACAATGGTCTTGACCATCTATACTTCGAGTAGTGGTCTGATTCCATCAGCAGTGGCGACCATTTCTCGTTTCACACAGAGTGTGACGAGTCCTTAGTTTTCATACGAGATGCCCGGATTTGATACAAACTATGTCCTTACCTACTCCACCCTACATACCATGGGTCTGGGGGCAAGGTTCTCGAACGCTCCCTTGCAAGGGTTGATGGGGGGAACCTCAACCTCCTATAAAGATATTTTTTATGGTGGGGGGCATATGCCTCTTTTGTCCCCCTCGCTCGGTGGTGCTTTCCAGCCATTCTTCAGGATGAACACAAACTACACCTTATTTGGAGTAGGCATTCTAGGACCTTATTCTTACACCACATCGGTGGGATCCATGTCATTCTCTTTATTCAACGTGTTTTCATCAGTTTTCGTCTCGACCAGGGGCAACCCTGGTTTTGGATAACAGAATCTTGTGCAAGGTACTATTCCTACACAGGGGGAAAACACAAGAGTTTTCTCCTCACAAGGACTTTAGAATCCTTTCTAGGGATCAGTTCCCTCATCATGGATGTTGATTGGGGGCAACCCCTTCCATGGTCAATGGAACCTTGGCTAAGGCTCTGTACCTATTCTCATCGGATCGGCAGGGGGAACCCCTTTCCAGAATCTTTGTAACACAATGCAGGGATCAACCCTCACCTAGCCTTCGACATCCAATTACGGGAATCAGCCAATGATGTCCCAACAAACACAGTATCTATACGTTGGTCAAGGCCATGGTGTTTACCAAAACCCTGGCCAGCAACCCAACTTTTCCTAGCAACCTGGTGCCATTCAAACTCTAGGTTCCTTGTTTCCTGTACATAGTACCCAACCCAAGCTACCATTTCTAGCAACATTATATCTGCCAGACTTTCAATATTTCCTAACGACCCAATTTTTCATGATCGGCATTGCCCCCCCATGCCGACTAAGTTTCCCTCAGATATTTCAAAGTTTGAAGGCAAGCCTGGCGAAGACCCAAGTGATCACGTGACAACCTTCCACCTATGGTGCTCATCGAACTCGATGTGAGATGACTCCATACAGTTGCGTCTGTTTCAACGCACTCCCATCGGAGGTGCCGTGAAATGGTACATCAAGCTCGACCACTCAAGATACTCTTACTTTAGAGATTTGGTGATGGTTTTTCTGAACCATTTCCAACTACCTGTGAGATGTGATGTCGGCACAGAATTGTTGGCCAACTTTGAGCAGACGAAGGATGATCATATCTCAGATCACAACTGAGAATGGCGGTGCCAGAATAGATTGATCAAGGTACAGGTCCCACCATCTTTCCTACTAGAGTGGTTCCTGAATTCTTTGGTACCTCAGTTATCCAAGTACGTTTCAATGTCAGGAGTGTTTTCGTAGGAGGAGGCGATAATGAGAGCACAACAGCTTGAACTGATATACTCTCAATCTGGTTTACTCTATGAGATTTTTCCAGATGCACCATGGTCCATCCTTGACAAGGCCAGACACAAATTTGGACCACATGTCGATGGTATAGTTGTTTCAGCATAATCAAAGCCCATTGATCAACTATCAGATCGATTGAAACAATTGTCGATACAGCAGACAGCGGCCAACCAGACCTCTATTTTGGTTGTTCCCCCTACCCAAACATTGGACGTACACAATGTGAAATCGACGAACCCGAAGGCTAACCAGTAGCCTGATGGAAAGAAAAAACAACGAAACAAGAAGGGTAAGGTGGATAAGAAACCCAAAAACAATGTTGGCGGGGGAAACATAGAGAAGAGAAAGTTGAAGTATCTGTGTAACCTTTGCACGGAGGACCATCTGATTCACCTATGCCCTCAGCTTGCGAAGGCCCATAATTTATTGGTGCAGTAGCAGCCTTTTGTGTTAACAAACCCATTCCCACATGGGAAAAATATGACTGAAGCCTCTTCAAGCGCCGATGGGGGTAGTCAGGGACCCCCTCCGTATTCTAGTAACCCCTCGGCCGTGAATGTCTATATGATGAAAGGTGACGCTTACATAGCAACTAGAGCACACGACTACGAAATGCCAAAATATTTTGAAAAGAGTAAAGAGGACACAAACCCACCCATTCCTCTCCATATTGAGAAGACGATGGGAGAAAAAATGACACGCATCCCGAAAGGGGCATTCAAGAAATCCTCCCATAACCTGAATGCGAGGGCCGCCTAGAATTACTCTGTGGTGGAGGATTTTTCACAAACCCCTTGCATAATGTCTTCTTTGGAGATCCTCAAGAGTTTCCCTTCACAAAGAAAGGTTATGTTCTCTGCTTTGGGCTCTGCTAAGACTTGTAATCTAGGAACGATCATGCTTGATACGACCAAGTTGAAACCCCGTCTCCCTTACCACAATGCATTTTAGATAGTAGTGGCTCACCCCATGAAATATTTTACTCAGAATATTTTTCATACGGTGGTTGATGAGGGTGCCTCGACCTGCGTGATGTCATTGGCATATTGGAAGGCCATTGGCCAAATCGTTTTGTCTCCGTCACCTACTTTTCTTACTGCTTTCGATGGTCATTCTTTCAGACCACATGGAATCATCCCTTCTTTCCACATGCAGTTAGGAGGGAAGACCATGTGCGTCAAAGTTGAGGTGGTCGATGCGCCTCTTGACTACAACCTACTGTTAGGAAGGAGTTGGACTTATGCAATGCATGCAGTGGTTTCCACAGTTTTTTGGGTCTTGTTGTTTCCACACGAGGATTGAATCATAACTATTGACCAATTGTCCTTCTCCAGGCCTGACCCTTCATCGAGGGCATCCACGATCCCGATGATTGATAACCCTCATCCCGATGTCATAAATGTAGGGGTTGGTTTGTGTCTGGCTCTCATGGGTACTTTCGATTACCTGCCTCCTTATGGTGATGTCAAGTTCATATCAGCTACCCCCGACTAGCCTAGGGATGAAAATTTTCAAGCGTTGTCGTTATGAATGACTTACTTTAACGATCTATGGACTCGTCCTTCCCCATCAGCTTTGATGGAAGGGATAGGGAATCCTGGCATGGCCATGTCCTTGTCTGTGGCAGAAGTTGCATACAGTATTGTCCAACAAACTTCAGTCGACCCCGATCTGACTCCCGAACAAGAGTTAGATCCAGTTCTTGAGCCTATTTGGGCTCAAGGATCCCTCGCCAATACAGATTCTTTAGACTTGGTCTTTCCCTCTGAAGAGGTGATTATAGAGGCATTGATCGGTTCGGACAGACCTTGGGATGATCTCCATTAGATATCTTATTTTCTCCTGGAGTTAATAAGAATAGAGGCAGGTGAATTTGTGTTGACTATGACTGGAGACAGGTCTTGTCATGTTAATCCTCTGGCTATGCACACAGTTTATGCCGAGGGTAACATGGAAACTATCGTTGAAATGATACCTATTGAAATATCTAGAACCCCTGGCATCATAGAGAATGTCTTCGTTGGAGCGGATTGCTCCCTCAAGGAGATTTAAATCTATACATATTTATTTAACGAATTATGCAACGTTTTTTCCTGGTCTTATGAGGAAATGCCAGGCATTTATCCAAGAATCATCGAACATGAGATAACAACTTATCCTGATGCCAAGTCGGTTCGACAGAATCTTCATCTAGTGAATCCTCGGAAAGCGGAAGCTATTAAGGATGAAGTAGAGAAATTTCTTAAAGCCAGTTTCATCTACCCCGTACAGATGACGCAATGGGTGTCAAATCTCATTTTGGTTAACAAAAAATAGGGTACAATTCGTGAGTGTATGGACTTTCGTGACTTGAATAAGGCATGTCCAAAGGAAAATTTCCCCACTCCATTCATTGACCATATTGTTGATGAATGCACAGGTTGTGAGGTCTTTTCATTCATGGATGGTTTTTCGGGATATAACCAGATTCAGATAAATCCTGAAAACCAGCATAAAACAACTTTTATCTGTCCGTGGGGCACATTTTCTTATCGTAAGATGCCTTTTGGCCTGAAGAATGTTGGAGCTACTTTTCAGCGTGCCATGTATTTTTCTTTCCATGACCTTAGACATATAGTCGAGGGTTATCTCAATGATCTAGCGTCACTATCTCACAAGAGAGTTGATCATCCTGCACACCTCCGAATAATATTTGAACGATGCCGCTACTATCGGATTCGCTTGAATCATAACAAGTGAAGTTTTTGCATGACGTTGGGTCGTCTTTTAGATTTCATAGTTTTGACAACAGGGATCATGGTTGATCCTCTGAAGGTTGAGGCGATAGTTCATTTGCCTCCCTTGTGCACAGTCCCTCGGCTTCAAAGCTTACAGGGAAAAACGATCTTTCTTCGGCATTTTATCGCAAACTATGTTGAGATCACTAAAGGGTTCATGCGTTTACTGAAAAAGGGAGTCCCTTTCTATTGGGATGAAGTCACTCGGCACTCTTTCAAAGTGTTGAAATGCGCCCTTACGTCTACCCCTCTACTCCGGCCTCCCAATTATAATAAATATTTCTTATTGTAATTGGTCATCGCAGAGTCGACCATCGGTATGGTCTTGGTTCAAGAGGATGATCTTCTCAAAGATCATGTGATTTACTACCTGAGTCGAGGCCTGGTTGGATCGGAACTCAACTACTCCCATGTTGAGAAGCTTGCATTGGAAGCAGTGCATGTTGTTCAGTGGTTCTGTCATTATATCCTGCTTCGCAAGACCATCGTCATTGCCATTGTGAATCCTTTTCAATACGTGTTGACACAATGAGTCATTGGTGGAAAGATCAGTAGATGTATTTTTATCCTCTAGGAATTTGACTTGGATTTTTTTCCACAAAATCCAAAAATTTGTTGGTCTTTGCGGAAATTATTTTGGAATGTCCAATTGAATCAGGTGATGTTACGCCCGAAGAATCATAAATTAAAGGAAATATTTTTCTGATCGCATATTCGGACCCCTGGTATGGAGATATACTAGTCTATCTCTAGACTTTGAAGTGCCCCACCTCTGCTTCTCACGACGAGCGTCGATGAATTCTCCATCAGGAACGAAACTATCTCATACTTGATGACACTTTGTATCATCGAGGTGTAGATTGTGTTCTTCATCGGTGCCTTATACATGAAGAAGTGGAACTCGTTCTTAACGACTACCACACTAGAGCATGTGGAATTCAGTTGTCTGGGTTGGAAATAGCCCAAAATATTCTACGATTCAGTTACTTTTGGCTTACGTTAATCAAGGATTGCATTGAATCGGTCAAGAAGTGCCACCCGTGTCAGATCTTCTCATGGAAGATGAGGTCACATCTCTCTCCCATGTTTCCTGTCATTAATGTTGGTCCCTTCACCAAGTGCGGGATTGATTTTACTACATGCCACCCAGCTTCAGCCAAGGGGCATCGTTATATCATCATAGTAGTAGAATATTTCACAAAGTGGGTCGAGGCTATGCCAACATTTAATAATGATGGTGAGACAGTAGCTCTCTTTATTTTTAACCAGATAGTAGCAAGGTTTGACATCCCAAAGGAGATTGTCACTGACCATGGTAGTCACTTTCAGAACAAAATGAGGTCTAAGTTAAAATCAAAGATTGGTTTGAGGCAAGAGCATTCATCACCCTACTACCCATAAGAGAATGGTTAGGTGGAGGCTTTGAATAAGTCCCTTAAGACTATTCTACAGCGAATGATCAATTCTGCCAAGTCCAATTGGCATTTGATGTTGTACTCGGCATTATGGGCCTATCGAACGTCTGTAAAGACTTCCAACGGTTTCTCACCTTTTCAACTCATTTACGGGATGGAAGCAGTCTTACCTATAGAGTGCCAGATCCCATCTCTAAAGTTGGCAGTAGAGTTATTTCCAGACACTTCACCACTTGAGGAATGATTATTATATCTTGAGCAACGTCGTGATGTAGCCTTTGCCAACGAGGCTCACAAGCAATGAGTCAAGTTTCAATATGATCGGTCTGTTCGTCCTTGTATTTTCTCTAAAGGTGACCTTGTCCTGGTCTACGACCAAGATAAGGATCCCCTGGGGGCAGGTTAGTTCAAACCCATGTGGTTCATACCTTTCATTGTAAAAGAGGTCTTAAAGAAGGGCACTTATCATCTGGTCTTTGAGGGAAATGCTTTGGTGGAGCCTATAAATGGGATCTACCTCATAAAGTATTAATCGTAGTTTGGTCACCTGGGTGACTTGTTGTACATATGTATAGTTCTTATATAGTTAGTTTTTGTCTTTTTGTTTTACAGACATGTCCTTACTTATGTCATATTTTTCACTGTGGCAGATGTCAAGTGAATTGGAGGTGTTTTTTGGGTTCGTGGACACCGCTAGTCGACACACTTGGAGGCTTGCTTCCGCCGATTGGGTGATTTTCACACCTCAAGGCTAGTTGTTATCTTTCGAAGGTATTTTTCTAGGTGACGCTACAAACAATGTCTTTGAGTACAGTGCAGTGATAGAGTTTCTTCATGATGCTTTGTCACATGGTATCTCTCACCTCTGGGTCTACTTATATGCTCAGTTGGTTGTGTCCCAGTTAAATGGGGTTTACCATGTTTATGATCCTACTTTACACTGACGATTCCTTAGGGTACGTCTCTTAGAACGTTACTTTGATTACATTACACATATCCATGTTCCTAGGAGATTAAATGAAATGACAGATACTCTAGCTAATCAAGTATTAAATTGGCATGTTGGACACACATGAAAAGAAGAACACACATACACATGTACATACATTTGTAAAGAAATGTTATCCATAAAACATAAAGATGTAAATAGATATATATATATATATCAAAAATGTCAGAGTACATCAGTGGGCACGAACGCCTCAAAAATATACAAAAAGAGTTCCCTCGGCACATAAGAGGTCCATCCTATCTAAGCACGGGGCCTGTTGTCCCTCCCTTAGTGAACAACGACATTTTCCAAACTCTGGAAGAGTTGGACCCAGGTCTGTGGCACCCCAACTACATGAGGCTGCATCGATGGTGGGAGATCATCGATCTCGTCCATGGGAATGGCACGAGTGAATGCACTGAGGTTCCACTCCACCCATATCAATACTCTCTCAGCCTCCTCAGCTGGAGGTCCCCCTACGGCTGTTTTTGGTACTACAATCGTCGAGGACGTCGCCTAGTCCTCGAGAAGTCCGTCGGGCCCACAGGTCCCACATCTATACATAACAGATACACAGTTGTTAGATACTCTGATGCATATAAAAATATATATTTATAAAAGAAAAAAAAAATTAAAAAACTTTAAAAACAAGCGTACCTATATCTCCTCACTCCTCTCCAGGAGGTACGGGCATGTCCGGATCCCTGGAAAATTTTATTCCAGCGTAGGGGTAGTCCTATATCACTAGAATCTGTCATGCCCACCAGTCAAAGAATTTATCATCGAAGGCCTCTATGGTCCTTCCTCCCCTCTTTCGTCGCAGTAATGCTACCCACCTACACACTGTTTGGAAGGAGGCCACATGCCCCCATACTGTCTCTCATGGACTCATCTTGGGTACCCTCTCAAAGAAGAACAAGTACAAAATGGTACCAAACCCGAAATTCTTGTTACTCTGCCCTCGACACTCTGTAATATGCCTCTTCATGCAGTCAAGCATGGTCGTGCTCCAGTCATATATTCATATGTTTATGCACTGCATTGCACAATACATGTGCACCTGGGAAGCCTAGTGTAGGGTCACGAATATAGTAATCCGCCCAATAAGAAAAACGATCACCTTCAGTGATAGGTTGGTGATTGTGTGGATGGGAACCTGAGAATCTACTTTCTTAGTGTCGACCTCGCAATGCAGTCTGATGAGTTCGACGATGTTGAAGGGCCCAGGGGGAAATGTACGTAGTTTGAATAGTTCCCCTTTCCTCGAGATACCAATCAAAAAATATATGTCCTCAGTCGTTGGATTCAACAACTACCCCTCAAGCATAAACGCCTTTGCATCAAGATGCCAATAATCCACCAAGGCATTCAGCAGCCTGGGTTGTGCCCTCATGAATGGACATTGGTAGAACTTCCATAACCCGCATTGTTTCAATGCAGCGATAGCAGTAGGGTCCTCATCGACCAAGATATCGATATCCTCGTGTTCCCTCTCCCTCCAGTGGACATACATCCTGTTACATGACAAGTTCAAGGGGGGAGTTAGCTCTTGCATATTCATTTTTTCTATGCTTTTGAGGGTGTACGCAGGATGTCTTGGCCACAGTCACGTATGCACACGGGCAGATTGTTTTTTGCTCATGGTCATACATGGGTTGTCCTTAGACAGCCCGAGTACACGTAGGGTCACCCTTTCTTAGGAGAGCGTGCCCCCAAAAAAACTAAAAGAAATTCTAAAATGATGAATGGAAATGCGAGGGGGATGAGTTTATACTTACTTGGTCTGAGCATAAGTTTGTTTCGTCCTCTTAAGCTCTCGGAATCAACTCTTTTAGCAAAGGGGTATTTTTTACCTTCTGGTTAATTTTCAAATTGCAATGGTGAAAATGAGCTGTCAGCTTCTATTTATAGACTTTTTTGGCCCTTTTTACCACTTTTGTGAACCCTTTTGTCATTTTTTCTGGCTTGAAAATTGCTTAATTTGGTTCTTTAGTTTCTTATTGGATATTACGATACACTTCGCCTTTTGGTTTGGTAACGTTTTGGGAGATGGGTCACTTTTAAAGGTCCTTTGGTAAAAGTCGTTTTTTCCAAGTTTTTGCATATAAGTTAGGATTCCACCTCCACTTTCTGCATCTCGTTGTCTTTTCCACTTTTCCATAGGATCGATCCCAATGAAGTGTGACACGGAACCATAATTGTTTCTTTAGAAGTGTTGTAATTAGGTGGTAGAGCCTACCTTTTCATAGATTCCCTAGGTAGATCCTTGTTGCATTTTTGGCGTCCATGTTGTCTCCTACGACTTTAGGCTCGTGAGTCCTTTTAGTGCTATCATGATTAAGAGATTGAGATTCATTCATTTAATGCACCATCACCTTTGGCCTCAACCTCGGGACTCCCAAAAATGAGCATGCTTTGTTGTCTTTCAAGCTCACTTTGAAATCTAAAAGAAACATCCAATCAGACTTCATTTATGCTTTTCAATCTTGTCCGGATTAACTGAGAAAAGTAACATTTTGGAGTCTTCTTTAATCCCTTTTTAGACTCTTGAAACATGAAAAGATTGTCAGGCGATCTTGTTGTCCTTCACGCTTTCCAAACTAAAACTTGAAGGCATGTTTTTTCAGTGGTAGTTTACCCCTTTTTCGGTTTGGATGGTCAATTTTATGAACAAAGCTATACTCTAGGAGCTTCGGTTTGCTAGAAGAGTATTCCCAGGTATAAGTTTAACCCTTTTTTGGGCCTCAGAGACTAAATTTATGAAAAAGGAACCCCCGCGAAGTCCATAGTTAATCTCTTTTCAGACTCCCTAAAATTGAAAAGATCGTCGAGTGACCTTGTTCTTTCACACTCGTTAAATTGGCCCAGAATAACATCTCCTACGGAGTCCATAGTTAAGCTCTTTTCAGACTCCTTAAAATTGACAATATCGTCGAGTGACCTTGTTCTTTCACACTAATTAAATTGGTCTAGAAAAATATCTACTGGCATGAGTTTGCCCCTTTTTTTGGCATGTATATTAGGGAGGAAAAAGGTACAACTCGGGACATTCGTCTTGCCGGGAGATTTCTCCTCAATAAAGTTTATACTTTTTCAGGCTAAGGAGACTAAATCTAGAAAAAGTCAATGAGTCCATAGTTAAGCTCTTTTCAGACTCCTTAAAATTAAAAATATTGTAAAGTGATCTTATCTATGTCACACTCCTTAAAATGGTTTTGAATAGACATCTTTTCGATGCTAGTTTATCCCTTTTTCGAACCAACTGGACTATTGCCGAAAAAGGTACCCTAGTGGAGTCTTTTTTTACGTTTTTTTAGACTCTCTAAATGTGAAAAAACTATTGAGCTTACCTTCTCTAGGATCATTAAAATGACATTGAAGGGGGTTTCATTGTGTCTTGCTAATCACATTTGCATCTCTGTGTCTTTTCCTAATGTCGGCTCCATGTTGCTCTCAACTGAACCTTTGAAGTGTGCCTTATACGCAAGCCTTGTAGCACTTTGCCTGTGCAACCTGACACCTTGACCCATGGAGGAATTTTCCCCGAGTGTCCTTTTGTTGCACATGTCTCCTTGATCTAAGAATTAGTGTGTTCCTTGCACTTGGAACTAGTATTATTGTGACGCTCATTCCTCGTTTGTAACATAGCATTATTTTATTCTTTTTCAAGCCCTTTAAAAATATTAAAAAAGACAAAAAAATAAAAAAAAACCCCAAAAAGAGGACGGGAAATATATATTCATTTTTGGCAGCACAATGAGTTTCCCTTGGACAAAGCACATCCTTTCATTTGTTCGTCAAGCTTTGGGATCTAATATGACCTTAGGAATTTGTTCTCACTACATAGAGTTGTGTCCTCCTCCGTTTGGTTACTCTTCCAAACACATGGAGAGTTTGTGTTGCCTCCTGCATCGTGAACTTATGTCAATGTCATGTTGCCTGAGTCTGATCATCTTTTATCCTCTTGTCCAAGGGAATTTTCACCCAGCCTGAGTTGGCCTTTATGCAATTTGTCTCTTGACCTCATTCCCGGTCATCCCAAAAATTCCAGTCAATTCCATGTTCAAAATCACTGAAGTTCTTTGCCTGATCATTGAGATCCTCTTGTCTTTCCCCGACGAGTCGTCGAAGACCTCTGGTTAGTGAAGTCGTACACTCACATTACACTCCTACCCGAGTTTTGAAGATCTTAAAGTTGTTTCTCGAGCTATGAAGGCCTCATCTCCAGCCATCAGGCATCATTAGCTTCTTGAAGATGGATACTATATTTGTATATCTTTGATTTTGAGATGTAGATCCATTGTGTATTGCTCGCGGCTACACTTTATATATTTATTTGACATGGATCTGCAGTGTATTTGATTGGTAGCCATGATTTATTTCATCCCGAGCATGGGTATGCCCGCCTTAGAGAGACAATTGTTATTTTTGCAGATGGCACCTCTCGGACTCTGGTCTCGGGTTCACTCGTTTTGTACATTGGTGAAGATTTTGTAATGCATTTCGGCCATCAGATGCTCTTTTTACCTCACACATTAGGGGGCATCTGTTATAACCCTAAATTTCTCCATACATGCATACCTGGCACTTGGTCCTCTTACTTGCTATTTTTTCCAAGCCATCATTGAGTTGCTCTTCTTAAAAACTCATTTTTTGAAGATGTACGTGCCATGCACCACTACAACCCGCGTACATATGCTAGTTGCACCACTACAACCCACTTACATACGCTATATGCACCACTACAGCCCGCATATACTTGCAAAAGTTGCAAAAATTAAAATTTTGCAAGGAATTTGTTGGGATTACGGGTTATTGTGTAGTTTCCCAACTAATCCACCACCTATAGCCCATCACACAACTGAATAACCATCCTTTTTTTATATAAAAGGAGGTTTTGGGGTCTCATTCCACATCTATACATAATAACAGTGAAACTCTGCCCGTTTCACATCCCCTCCTTGCCCCAAGCATTTGCAACCTTATTGTGAGAATTGCCTCAGAATTCCTCATTTTTCCCTTTTGGCTCCATCAGAACCCATTCCATTTCCCAAGAAGAAGGTTGAGAGGAGAAAGATACACGAAGGTTCACTTGGATCTTGGTGAAGAGGAACCCAGACCAAGTTTGAGCATAAGTAGCCGACTTTGGTTGTAAGTGATCATTGTATTATCAATAAAAGAAGTACTTTTCCTGTCCCAAAACATGATGTGTCGAATGTTTGCATTTGTTCTATGTTTTTATTCTAACATCTAACCCTTATTTATATATGAAATGTATGCTTGTATTTTTATGTTTATATGTATTTGAATGTAAACCATCCTTTGGGAGGAGGTTTGTAGTCAACAAAGCTATCAAGCGCAAGAGGATCAACACCGGACGTGGAGTACAGGTACAGTTACTGGATCCTTCTCATTTTACTTTTCTTGCATAAGTTTGGGGTATGTTTGGGGTAGTTAGAGAAGTAGGAGAATTTTAAATGGTTATTGATCTGCCTACATTGTAAACCCTAGTGTAGCCATAGGGGGGTTTTCCCAGTAGCACCAGTGTAGGTTGGTAACCCAACGTATGGTGGTATGCTACCCTAGCATAGGTTGGTAACCCCAACACAGGCTAGTATGCTACCCCAACGCAGGTTGGTAACTCTAACGTAGGTTGGTCCACTACCCCATCACAGGTTGGTATGCTACTCCAGCATAAGTTGGTAACCCCAACGCAGGCTAGTACGCTACCCCAGCGTAGTTTGGTAACCCCAATGTAGGTTGGTATGCTACCCTAGTGCAGGTTGGTAACCCCAAGGCAGACTGGTACGCTACCCCAGCACAGGTTGGTAAACTCAACGCAGCATGGTACGCTACCCTAACGCAGGCTGGTATGCTACCCCAGCATAGGTTGGTAACCCCAATGCAGGTTGGTACGCTACCCCAATGCAAGTTGGTAACCCCATCGCAGGTTGGTACACTACCCCAGCACAGGTTGGTAACCCCCACGCAAGTTGGTACACTACCCCAGTGTAGGTTCGTAACTCCAATGTAGTTTGGTACGCTACCCCAACGCAGGTTGGTACTCCAACGCGGGCTGGTATGTTACTCCAGTACGAAAGGCTGGTGAAAGTGCAGAACTTCCTATGATATATAGATCCATGATTGAAAACAAGACAATGACCAAGTATGCAAAAGCGTAGAAGTAGTGATGATGATCGTGACAAGAAGAATACCTTCCTTGCTAAGAGGGAGTGTTGAAGATTAAGTAGCTTCGGAAGATATTCTTATTGTATTTTGACGCCAACCGCACTCCTCGGAGCACGATCGCTCTCACCAGGACCTTCTCTTCCCTCGGCCCGAAGAAATCAATGGTCCTTCTATCTCCCAATCGGAAGATCTGCACCCACAGTTCGCTTCACGCAACCCCCTTTTCTTTACTCGGAGGGTCGAAACTTCGCTACTCGCGAGTTCAACCGTTATGCATTACCTTCCCGGATTCTCGAGACTCGAGATGTGTCAGTCAACGCTGACTTTCTTCCTCTGCTATCGGAACTTCGCTCTATCGCCCTTCACCGATCGTGGCACTAAACATTCGGATTTCAAACTCCCGAGACCTGATGCACCGAGATGCCAACAACTCGCGATCTCGCTCCCTCCGAACCTCGTTACTTGCGCGGTCAAGTGATTCCTACCTTGACTCCCGATGCCCGAGGTGTCGATACCCTGCGTCTCCTGTCACATCACCTCACTGTGACCCACACTGCCCACACGATCATCGGAATGTCGCTTCTCGCCTTCTCGCGACTCCTGTGGCCAATCCTTCCACTCCTTTATCACGAACTTTCGATATGTCGGTTCACGAGTCGAACTATACTCCTCGTGATCCCGATCGACGCTCTTGCCCTCCTGAGCTTCGAACTTTATCCACACTTACATGATGGCTTCCTTGTACCTCTGCAAGATCCTATACCTCGGATTCTCTCAACTTCTCCTTGGAGAATTCCGATGGTCCGTTCTAATTGAAAATTAAAACAAGTGATTATTCCACGAAGCCCTGTCCAACTGCACGCAAGTTCCCAGCACTTGCTCGAACCCTTCCAGCACAACCTCTCTGTGCAGTCCTTCAATGGATTCAAAGGTTTATCTCTCTTGAGCTTCGCAACTTCAAATCCCTCAGGAAGAACTCCTTGCACGCACCCTTTGCGACAAACCTTCAATCACAACTAAGTGATGAAGTCTTAGATCCTGCGCACTCCTGCAGCAGAAATCCTTCAACTCTTTGCTCAGAATCGCAACTCTGAGTCTTCGTCTAGCCTGCACATGCCTTGCATGGCTTCGGTGCCAAATCTTCACTTCTGAGATGAATGGAAACAAATGCTTTCTCTAACTGAACGCTGCAGTCACGCACTCCTTGCGGACAAATTCAACTGCACTCCTTGCAGGAATCCTCTGGTTCACTTAGAGAAACAATTTGAAACTCATTCACTCTTCCTCTCAGACTTCAATTCAACCATGAAATCACATACACAGCATATATAAAAGMAAATGTATGATAGGAAGCAAACACTCATGAGMATAACATCAATACATAGAGAATAGACACATAACCATGGAATTGAATCAAAGTTTTCTTCTATTAATTCAATGTYTGTACATGGGTGTTCTATACRCAGCTCTCTSCTTKCTCTTCTTGCTCCTGAATGAATGAATAATGTTACAATGTACAAAGGAGGGTGTCTATATCCGTTTTCCCTCTCGAACTCTAAACTATCAAATCTAGACTTAACTATTCTATCTACCTTTCATTAAATCTATTAAATGCCTCATMTACCTAAGGAYGTGAGCTTATCCGCTCAAGGTCCATTACAATATACAAAGTGYGTCTCATTAAATCCACACATTAATGTTTGGYRCAACAAATATCAAGGTGCTTTCAAAAAGAAATYCGTTGGCTCGTCYAGCTGTCCTCTGCTCTCGTGTTGGCTCGCTTGACGTGGGCGATGCTCCTGCATCATATTTGACCAAGACAAACCCTAAAGAATATTACTATATTATATTTGTTAATTAGGCCCCATTGTGCCTTTGTAAAATTCTTCCCTATTGTGCCTTGACAATTAAATGTAAATTAAAAGGGTAAAATGACAAGTCATCCCAGACCTAATTTAGGGAGGCTAGACTACTATTTATAAAGGAGGCTAGCGCCTCACTTGGACACTCATACACTAGCTCTGCAACTATGAAGAAGTGTGCAAGTCTTGGAGGAACTTCTACTGTAGCTAGGTGTGATGTTGATGAGGGTTTTGGTCTATCTCTTGGATACATCTTAGTTAAGTGGTGCACTACCCTTTCCTAGTGAAGGGTTAGAGGAGGATCTTTTTCTTTGTTAGTTCTCTCTTGGAGAGAGGCATTTTTCTTGGTTGGATAATATATATTGAGGAATTTTTCTTGGTTTTCTTCCCCTAGAGGGTTTCCCAGGATAATATTTGTGTCTATCTTGTTTCTGTGATTGTCTCTCTTTTAGTGATCTTATATATGAAGTTAATGTGCTAAATTATTGTAATAATAAAGAATAATTGTAACTGTTAGCTGCATAAGTAAAATATCAACAGTGAGATGGACTATTAGTTCAATACCATGGTGTAGTTACTTAAATTCGCACCTCAATCAAATGAAAACACTTCTCTATCCACCAAAAAATACCTTTACATTTCCTTAGCTCTCACTAATTGTTAGCTAACCAAGCCAATAGTCAAGCCGACTAGCCAATAGACCATTTGACCACCCAATAGACAAGTCGACTAGCTGATAGACCAGTTGATTACCCAATAGACAAGTCAACTAGATGACAGACCAGTCAACCAATAGATATACAATTCGACTACGGAATGCGACAAGTTGACTAGGAAACGGGAAATTCGACTATCTGCATTCCTATTCGACCAAGGAAGATGAATCGACCAAAGAGGAATTCTAGTCGACTGGAAAGTGAAGTTGGTCAAATAATGAAGGATAAAAATAACATGGCAGAATGAGTCAACTAGCGATGAAGAACAAACATATATATGGTGAATTTGGTAACCAATAGCCAAGAAAAATGTCCAAAGGGTGAATTTGGTAACCAACAACAAAGAAAAATGTTCAGAGGGAGAATTGGGTAATTGGTAGTGAAGAAAAACATCTCGTGGGAAAATTAAAAAATGCCCAAGATACACTATAATGTGAAGTATGGTCTATATATGGCCTATGGGAAAAGGAAAACTCCCAACAATGATGAAAACATAATATACAACCTATGGGAAATGTGTAGACACTAGCTAGAAACAATTTTGATTGTGGGAGAGAGAGAAATTACCCCAACATTTATTAAAACTAAATTAGCAATAGATCTGGAAAGAGCCATCGATTTCTAACTTCAAAATGGATGTACACGCATGGTTAGAGAGATTTTGGACATGGGAACCATATCCGTGGAAAACAAACTCAAATCATGACTAGCAGAGAGTTCTCTTTACTAAAACAATACATAAACTACCATTAAATTGTAGTGCACACCATTTCCATTCATAGACAATGAAATCCACATATAATAACCACACACAAAACTCATAATTTACCCTGGAAGCCAACATTCAATTGGCTTTGTGTAATGTTCCTGACTTTGCTAGTCTGGGAACCTCCGCTCATGTGTGTGTATGATTAATTGTTTACAACATATATATTGAGTATATAGATGGTAAATGAGACAAAAGACTATAAATCATATATTATGATATCTCCAGAGTACAATGTTGAATGTGGCTTATACTAAAATAAATCACTCGTCTAGATCATTGAAAAAGGGATCTTAGCCGGAATACAATAAGCAAACTAAAATGATAATGTTCGATGATAGATGACACTATGGGATCAATGGATGATATGCAAGCTATGGAATCTCACACAGTAATTGTTGCAAGTCTGGAAATTTTTCCCTGGTGGCTAGATCTCTCGGATTGGTCTGGAAATTGTCCCAAAAAATGTGCCTTGTTGTACCTCTCAATCCTGGTGACTGACTAGCCCCTTTGTTGGTGTGTCTAGACCCGGATGGATCCCCCTTAGGGGAATGCCCCCCTCTTCTACCAAAAAATTGTGCCCTAGTGATTCCACCATCGGAATTGGTTGAGATGTGTCTCAAACTAATCACCCTAGCCTACTGTGAAATGGGTCAGAAGGGTTTCCCTGGATCTGATATGATGATCGCTCTGGAACCCTGAATGTGTCCTCCCCAAGTGTCACACTCCCAATGTCCAAAAAAACCATCTCTAATGATTCCTTCATCGGAATATGACGAGAAATCAAGAAAAATATGTGTATGGCATGCCTCTCAAATGGGTCGGAGGGGAATCTTTGAACTCTCCCTGAATGGGACAAGTTGATCAACAAAACCTCCTCAGAAGTTGTGCCCTCTCCCTGGACAAGTGTGCCCCTACTGTTGAACCCTGTAGAACTATTGTTGAATACTGATGGAAGACCTGTGTGATCTCCCTGGTGACTAGGGTGTGTCTCTCAACACCAAAATCAGCCACTGGTGTATTCCTCCTGGAATCCACTGAGCTACCTCTCCTGAGATGCGCCTTTCTCCTCAATGACAAATCAAAATCTGCATAATGATGAATTAATTCGGCGTACCTTCTCTTATAGCCGCCCAAAAACAAAATTCGTTGTTGACTTCTAATTTATCTCATATGTTCTATTTTTAGCTCAAGTTGGCTTAAAAATGCTTTTATCCATTTTTAGCTCAATGTCACTTTCCAATTATAACACCTTTGACTAGGATGACCTCTAGTAACCCTGTTTACCCCTTTATGGCCCTGGCTATAGTCTAATGGGGTTGTTTATACCATTAAGCCTCCTCTCTAGAGCTCCTACTTGGAAAGGGACATTCCACTTTGGCCAAGATCTTTATTATGCAGCAATGGAAAAGTTATAGGCTCTTTGGTTCATCTCTATGCTCATCAATGAAATATAGGAAACCTATTACTTCATTCACTGCCAAAGAACCCCCATTTCCTTGTGGGGAAACATGATATAGGATATTGGGTTAACTGGGGAAGGATAGATGGAAGTTCATGCTTCCCCAACCCTTCAATTATCCCAGTCCATTTCTCCTCCTTCTCTTTGTTTTTTCTTCTTTTCTCCTGCGGGGAAATGTCTCATGAATGAATCATTTATTAATACCTTACTTCTTTATATACAACAATATACAACCATACTTCACATCTCATAGTTTGACTTAAGACTATATAGAATACAAGGGTAGACATCAATTCATATGGCATAGGGTAGACATCAATTCGGATGGCATAGAACTCTTTATGCCAACAATTTGATCGCATTCACCATCCATAGCCTTGAAAATTGTTCATACTTCATCGCTTGTGCAAATAGCCAATCCAGTTGTTACTATTTGGATCGAATTCAAATCACTAGGTGAACCACCTAACTTCTACTATAACATTGGTTTCCTTTTGATGCCTACTTCTCCAACCTAGTAGCTCTTGGAATTTGTTCTAGTTAGTTTTACTTTGTACCCACCCAAAACGTTTATACATGAATATGGTTTGCTTTGGGATAGCTCTCCTAGTCCAAAAATATTATCTCAAGACAGTTTCTTGGAGATTGGCTCTCCAAGCGAGTTCTTAGTTTTCTTGAGAATCCCCATTCTTTCGATATCCACTCTCCCACCCAGCTCTCATTTCTTTGACCGTGTTGGTTTCCTAGAGATTTTTCACCACCCATTTCTTAGTTTTTAAAAGATCTAATTCTTTGGAGGTCCACCCTTCAACCTTTTGGTGTTTTTTCAGAAACATTTTTTTGGTGCAAGTTTGGTTATTTCATTTCAATCATTGCATGTATTTATTTATCCCACCCCATTCGTTGTTCATTTCAAATCTTATTCTCTTGGTATCTATACCCCACCCAGATCTAGTTTTCAACTCCCTCACCACACCCACACATCCTTGTCCTACTACAACCATCAACATCCACTTTATCGCTTCAAATCTTTTGGGAATTAAAGATCAATCTAGATGGATATATCTTCTTATTTATGACTAGGCACATTTTTTTGAGTAGCAGAATCTTCCATCACCTTCTCATACGCAATGTTTTCCTGTGGGTCGTGGCTAGTTTTCTTTTGGTGCACTCTCTCTATTTTTCTACAACCATAAGCCTCATTCATATTCATATTGGATGGGATATTTGATGATCCTATCAAATCAACTAACTCCCATCAATTTCTTTCATAATACTCACTATGCATTTAGTGTTGTGTTGACAAGGGAAAAATCGCCCTTTGTCAACAGTAGGGGTTACCCCGATAAGAAGTCCCAATCAGACCTCTCACCGTTTGGAATATGGAGCCCATACAGATTCTGGCTTGACAACCATTTATGTTTATGGTTTTACCAGTTGCATCCTGGTCCATCAATGAAGGTTTCTAAGATAAAGAATGAAATGCATCTAACCTAATATGCATGTTTCCAAATGAAACTAAGGTAACCATAAAGAAAACATAGAACCAACCATTCTCCTGTCAAGGGCTCGGGAAATAGTTCACACAAAGAAAAGAAAAGAATATGAATAAATAACTGCAAACAAACAATAGTCTAGAATTTAAACAATCATCTTTGGTTCCATCCCCATGAATTTAGACAAATATTCTCTGAATAGAAGAAATAAGAATGCAGCCATTATAAATAAGACTATTCTACAGTATGAGGTACATCCTTACACAACTCGAGTGCAGAGAAAAACACAAAGGAATAGTCCACAATACGTTCAACACGAGAATCATAGTTACTAAGAAAATAGCTTGGCCAAATCGGCTTCTCCTCATTAAAATTTTATGTACATGAAAGCTCCAAGGAGGGATTCTCAATTTTAGTTAACATTGTATTCCCAAAATAGTTCAAAAAATGTACAATGCATGAAGAGCCAAAAACAATTCCTCTACTTGGATACAATCCTTGGATTTATTGAATTTCTACTTGACTCTTGTCCTTCCACCTTCCCCCGATGACCTTTCATTTACCAACATTTGTAGTTAATCTCTTTGTAATGATGAGAGAACAAAGATAGAATTTACATTTTGGATTTGTCTTTTAACGTTGATGGGCCATCATAGATTTCATCTATAGCGCACCTCACCCATTGTAATGACTGGCTTGGACATTGGGATATTTGATTATCATAGGTTTTAGACCTCCTCTTTAGCCCCTTTGAATTTAGTTCCATTTCGTTGCTCTTCTACTGATGCAACAATTATTTTTGTTGTTTCTCTATCATCCTTGGTTGTAGATCACATTTTCAAGAGTAATGCTACACACTAGAAGGATTCCCCTTATGTGTGGTGGTTATGCCTCCATGGTTTGATTCTCTCACATGATACCTATTCGGATTGTTGAGTGCGACCTTCCTTTGGCATTGATACCTGGCACCATCCAACATGCATAGATGATTGACCTCAGAGTAACTCTGAAATAAACTATTGAAACATGCTTGGTTATGATATTTCAACACACCTCCGATTTGATCTCCTGTAATGATGTCAAACATTCAACACCCACGGTTTCCAGCACATGGTGACCATTTATGCATAGGAATTTAAGCTTTCCTAGATTTAAAATATTTTTTAGCGTCTTCAATCTCATTCTTAAGTTAACAAGTATGTCTCTGGGTGAGTTGGGCTCATTATTCTCATGCCCATCAGTATGCACCAAACATCTTCTTCCCATTGACTCCCGGTGCACCAGCGTAATTACTATTAACTTCTCTAGAAAGGTTCAGAAAAGTTGTTCTTATCCTTAGGCTAAGTCTATTTGACCACCAACCATGCTTTTAATTCCTCCAGGTAAGTCGACAATGTTCTTGGCATGGCCAATAGGTTAATATTTGGGCTCGATATTTGTATGCTCATTGGTTGGGCATTATTGACTTGAGTTAAAATGGTGGAGAGATCAAAAACAAAAACCGATCCGATCCACACTGGAAACCAACCTCACGGATTTTTTTGATATGCGTTGGGGGGTTCACAATAACAGGTTGCATTTTTAGTATGACTTAGGTCTCCTGTTAAGACCTAGTTCTTCTCGAAGAAATTCCCAGATCCAGTTTGTATGTTTTGCACTCCACTTGTTGGAACAAAATATTCAGTGTTGTTGTCAACTAATTGTGATCATAAATCTGACTTGAATGTCCCCTATGAGACTCATCATAGGTAATCAAAGAAGAAGATATAGCACAGGAGGATTCCAAATTCGAAGTTCTTCACTTTGGCCATGGAGATGATTTCTTGTCCAATTATCCTTGGGAGATATATTTTCCACAAATATTATTATATTTGGTGGAATTTTTTCGACTTCTTTGGTAGGTATTGTGATCTTTACTCACATATAGGGTAGGTTTCATTCCACATGCATTTTTCATTTATTTGTATCGATCACATCCTTGCCTTAGGGTCAGCCCCATTCATTGTGACATTATGCCTTCAAGCTTCTTTGAAAAATTTGTTTACGGATGGTAGATCTTACCTCTTCATGTGTGCCCTAGTTAGCTCCTCACTAGCCATTTCATCACCTATGCTGCAGTTTTTTCCATAGGCTCGGAAGCCCTGTCTAGTCCCGCCATGACTTTGAAATGAAGCTTCATATCTTCTTCTCATATATTGCTTTCCAATTACCCCCAGGGCTTCTAAAAAAATTGTTGTGTTAAGTTGTATTTGCATTGCATACCTACCACTTGTGATTTTCAGACCTAATGTCGGCTTCAAATTGTTTTGATATACCCAATTCTATGCATTCTCAGAAAGCTACCATCCTTGCAATACTATCTATTGCGACTTGACACATATATCCCTGGAGGAAAATTTTCCCTAAGTGTGCATATCCTGCACATGCTTCCTTGCATTGAGCATAGGTATGTTCCTTGCACTTGGAACTAGCTTTCTTTCCCGTGACACTCATTTCCTCCACTGTATCATAGCATTATTTTATTATTTTTTAGGCTTTATAATATGAAAAAAGACAAAAAAAAACTAAAAACTAAAAAGAAGGATGGGAATGAGTCTAGTATTTTATAGATGGTAGCTACTTATGTTTCCCTTGAACAGAAAACAATCTTATGAGTCTTTACCTCATCATTGGGTCAGTATGGCTTTAGAAGAACTTTTTTTCTCGTTTTTTAGCAAAGTATCATCTGGCTAGTTATTCTTCTAGTCATATGGAGCATTTTTTTTATACCTATGGTGTCACAAACGTATCTCAGGTTGTAATCCATGTTGCATGTCACATTTTGTGTCGTGTTTTTGTTCAAGGGAAGTCAATATATGTCTACCATTTTGTAGAAACCTTTGACTTTTCAAGTTGGCCTTCCAATGACAATCAAGTATCTCTCAGCTTCACAAGTACCATTGTATCCCACTTGTTCTAGTATAGGTCTCAATTGACTTCTTGTTGGCAGGTCTTCTCTTATCGACTATGACACATTTCTCTGAGAATATGACCTAGATTTTCACCCTGGGCCTATTTACATCATTGATAGATGACCTTTCACTCAACATATGACAAACCATTATCAGTCGCTAAATGATTGGTTTCCCTTTGTTTGACGTCAACAACCATTATCACACATAGGTATTTGTGTGCTACCTTGGTTTCCATTTGAACCCATTAGTGGATTCCTCATCTTTGGTAGTAGTATTCATAATTGGATACTATTCAAAGAGTCTCTATCATGTGGTATTCCATCCTGTTATCACCCTATAAGTTTTAGGATCAACTGGTGACTGGGATATTTTCTGTCCCTAGTATTTTTTGTTGACAAATGATTTTTCATTCTGAAAAGAAAAATAAAAGAAAAGAAAAGAAAGAAAAAAAAGAGGGCATAAAAGAATTCAATATAAGCCCCATGCAATAATAGTAACTTGGTCCATACCTTTCAAGCATGGCCAAGTTCTTTTTAAATTGATGTTGATAGGATAGTGAATGAATTTGGCTAAACAGTTTAATCTTAGCCAAAGTGTCTAGATTAGATTAGTGAATAAATCTGGCCAGACTGTCTAATCTTGGTCAGATAGACCTAGGGTAGAATAAATTCTTAACCCAACAGTCTAATCTGGGTTAACTGTCATAGGAAACTAGGTTAGAATATAGGTTAGTTGCATTGTTGCTTCATTTCAATAAGAACCAGTTTGATGATTAATGTTGCACCATGTTTCAGGTGCTTAAAAGATCGTTTGGTCAAGCCCCATGGTGGTGTGTACTTGAAAAACCTTGGAAAAACCCATAAAATGAATTTATCCTAAGTTTTTCCCCAGCGCATGTGTTTTCCACTCCCCACTTATACTCCTTGCACCTATCAATGGTCCTGATCATGGCGCCTAGATCTATGGTGGACAGATCTTTCCAGACCCCCCCCGACCGTTCTACCTTTAACGGAGGGGGGGAGTCCAGAATTGTTGATAAGACACACGTGCATCTGGACGGCCCAGGATCGAGCGTGCAGATCTACGGTCAACATTGGATTCTGGACCCCCCCCCCCCGTCCGTTCTGCCTTTAATGGAGGGGGGGGTCCGGAATGAGTGATAAAAAGCGTGCAAAGATCTGCATCCAGGAAACAAGCACTCAGATCAATGGCTCAAAATGTTTTTCGGACCCCCCTGACTAATCTGCTTTTAACTGGGGGGGGGGGTCTGGAATGGTATCTTTCCTCTGGCAGGCCCTCTTTATACGTGGCAACGATCTAATGGCCCCGAGTCCCATCATCTCTTGCTATCTCACCTACCATCGTCATCTCTAGACATCACCATCCACCTTTCCCGAAATAGTCACATCTCATAACTGTTGTCAGTTCTTCCCCCCCCATTCATTCATGGTGATCCCCCCCACTATGACCTTTACCTCCAATCGATAGCCACCACATCACCTGTCTATATTCCCTCAGTCACCATCACTTGACATCTCACTTCCCAAATGATCCGTTGGCCATTTATTACTGGATAACCTATCTGTTATCTAGCTGACCTGTCTCTCGTGCCCAACGGACACCCGTTTACTCAAAACTACCCCTCATTCTCCCTTTTCTCACCATTTACCACTCATCGCACTAGAGATTTTTTACATCGTTTACTCCCCCGTTACAGTCAGTTTCCCTCATCCACAGTCAGTCACCCCCACTAACCTTGTTTGTCTTGCAGGTACTATTGTAGAAATGGAGCCAAAGTCCAAACAAGCAGAAGGAGAGGAGAATATGTTTCTCCTGCCTCCTATCGACCTTGACAGGATCCCACTGGTCGACAAAGACCGATTAATCACAGATACAAAGTGCGATTTTGACTTCGCAGATCTTCAGTCGTGTCTCAAGGAGGTCTTCCTGGACCAGAGCGATGAAATCAGACTCTGGGAGTCCAATTTACCCCTTTACCTCTTTCCTCAAATTCACCATTTTCTGGAGTTCACACTCAAGTGACAAGCCCACTACATTCTTGAGCAAAGAGTCATTGTCTCTTCATCTGCAGAGATTATTTTCCTCATCATGCCTAAATCCATAGACCAGATGATGCAAATCCCCCAAGACGACTCTGCGTCACCCTTCAACCTGGAAATTCTTACAGAATTATACCAGAAAATGACATTTCCCCAAAGAGCTCAAATATTCAAAAATTTTCTTCCCCTATCCACTCAATTTCCCTCCACAAATCCCCCTTATCCATCTTCCATGTTCTTGACTAAAGGAAACCAGGTCATCTCATCCCTTTGTGCTTTATTAGGATACTATTCTGAACAATGGGTAGATGAACCCATTTTGGGTTTTCTATCCATCTTCTCTACTGATGAAAAGCCCACCACCCAATTTGACTTCAGCACATTTTTGGTAGACAATATTCATGAAAAGTTCATGAATTTCGCCATGGAAGGCATGTTCTGATACTCATCCATACTGGCGTACATGTTTGTCTTCTTCCAAGCAGACAAATTTGGCTTCTCCATGCAGAATATGGATGGAGATGGTAGACCTCAGGCAGTGACAGAATGGATCTCCTTACTCAAGCACAACTCCACTGATTTCTATTTCAAGGAGTTCATCGATCAGTTCTACCACCCTGTGGTAAGTATGCTAAGCGATAGGCCCGAGCCTCAGATAAACAATGAAGTTTAGAGGATCCTACACCTCTCAAATAACACAAAGACGGGTGATTGGTATTTATACCAGGATTACACCGAGATTAGAGTATACGGGTGCGAGTTGGCACCGTATAAGCTGCCCAAGTATCTGCCTATCAAGATTTTTGCTTTGGAATATATTAGGCAGATAATAAATTCCGATGATATCCACTTTGTGTCACTGAAGAAAAAGCAGCAGCGTAGAATCAAGGGGCAGATTGGCTCCTTCATCTACAACAATCATGGCGTTGGGGAAGAAGAAGATAGGATGTTGAGGGAAATGAAGTTCTCCATGAGTTTCCCATGGCATTATGATCCATGTGGGATCATCTCAGAGATGAGGGTGAAGAACAAAAACATCCCATATGTTCATGAGTCCAGGCCTGAAGTTGAGAAGTTTGAAAATCAGACAGCCTGGGAGCCTAACACATTGATCGAAGTAGAACAGCAGGATCCCCCGGACATTGTGTCACAAACGACCACTCCACAGGTCCCGAAAGAGAAGAGGCCTAGGCAGGATTTATCTCCGCCTGTCACTGAAGTATCATCTGAAGAATTCCAGCTCCATACCAAGAGGCCTAAGACTTCTGTAGTTCCTGGCCCGACCGGGGAAAAAGAAGCCCCGTCTACCACAGTGACCAAAGTTGGTATTCCACCCTTCAGTTCGAGCCTCCATAAGGGCATAACCTCAACATTGCCGAAAAAATCTACAGATTCTCCATTAACCACCCAGCCAGGCAAGGTGGCACCGAAATTGAGTATTTTCGAAAAGTATGAGATGATCAAGAAAAGGAACCAAACCCTGACCAGCAGTACTTGCGCCCAGTTCTAGAAGAAGACGTTGACTACGCAACATAGGTTGTTATCGACATTTGAAACCGAAAAGGGCAGAATGCATATGGCATTCCTCCAGGCACAGGTACCAGATCCAAAGGTGATCACTGACTACAAGAGGGCCACCTTCGAATTCCAGACGAAGGATGTGCATCCGGCTGATCAGATGGATCTGCACAAGCAGACGGGTGAAATGGTCTTCTGTACATTGGTGCATGCTTCTACTTCTGTGTCCAAATTTAAGGTGTCCCTGAACAATGTTCAAACACAACTCAAGTTATCGAAGACTACTCAAAGTCAATGTGCCCAGTCATATCCAATGGGAGGAGCTCTGTGATCTAATCGAATAGAAGATGAGTTGTCCCAGTCCAGTCATTTTTCCAGTCAGATGAGGTCGTGCAGAGGCTTCATCAATGGCCCACCCAGAAATCAGTGTGCAGTTACACCACATCATCAAGCAGTTCCTATATTTAGGAAATTTGTTAAATTAGTTAGGCTAAAAATATATTTAGCACGTCCTGGTCATTAATGACAGGAACATTTGTAATTTGAGTTATAAATACTTCATCTTTTGAAGTATTAAGGGTTGTTGATCTTCACACCCTGACGCTATCATACTGTAATAATTTTGAAGAAATCTTCCATTAATAAAAAGGAGGCACTTTTACAGGATTCTTGCGTGTATTCATTGGTGATGTTTTTCTCTCTAAGTTGAATGTTATTCTCTCTTTATTATCATACTTTTTCTAAATCTAATCTTTAAGAGTAACGAACGTTGCAGGATTTATCTTGTATACCCTGTTTCTGACTCAAAATATTTTAGTGTTTTATCTTCAGGTGTTTTCAATAAAGAAATTCTTAACTGCTTCTTTGTTGAAATTATATTTCTCATCTTTTCTGCTATTCATCATTTATGCTATTAAAGAATCCAGTGATTATATTATCTCGCCCTATGAAATTTTTCCCTTTGCGTTTCTGGTTTGGATCTCATATTTGATTAAAATACAAACCCCATAGCCCAATGGATGTGTAGACTGTCTCAACCAATTCGAAAAACACTTTGACAACAAAATCGACCTATTTCTTTACCTAGCCTAATATTTAAAATTGGAAACATAGCTAAATCATATAGAGAGATCCCTCTCTAAAGTTGGAAGGGCTAGATCCCAGCTTCAAAAGTGGTTGGATAAAGTTACCTTTGGTAGATTTCTTCTGTTGTCAACCTCTAGGAAATTTACAGAGTGCTAACATAGTGGCAACTCCTCTGGGGAAAGAACTAAAAATTTATAATTTCACATTTTCTTTTCCCTAAAAAGAAAGTTTGTTCCTGGAATATTGCAAATTTGAGAAGAAAGTAATGTTTAGAGGTTGATTAAAATTTGTACATGTTATTTTCGGACTCATAAAACTAAAAAGTATATAAATAAAAAATCGAAAAGAAATCTGGCTCCCAAGAAAGTTTATACTCGATCTCATCCAAACCCAAAACCTGTGATAGTGACAAATAACCCAGAACAGTTGCTCAGGAAAAAGACCTTAGCTGAAGGCTCAGTGAGTCATACTCCCTTGCATAAGTCCCTTTCCTTTTCAAGGGAACCTGTTACCTTTCAAAAACCTGACCTTGACACCTTTTCACAACAAAGCCTGGTTAGAACACAGTCCAATAATTTTGTGACTGGAATCATTTTCGACCCAACCGTTTTACAACCCCAAACCCCTGAAGTTTTGTCTCCCACTGTGAAACCGAAAATCACTCCCTCAGTGCTATCCAATCCCTCCTCGTCCTCGTCTTCAGTCACTACCTCACTGATCATCCAGTATGTTATCCCACCTCCTCCACACATCATGGCAGCTCAATATGCTCCCTTGGTGTTGGTTGCGCCTCTTCATGCCATTCCCCAAGACTATCAAACGAGACTTCCATAGTTCAATGCAACATGACCTTTGAACACACAATAGCACATAGATAAAATGAATGATTATGATTATATGCATGAAGTAGATGAAGTTGACGTTCAAATGAGATTGTTTGCCCAAAGTTTGACAGGTGACGTTAAAAAATGGTACAAAGGGTTGTGTGTTGCTTCGGTCCTTGACCTTACCGCATTCCAAAGGAGTTTTCTAGACAAATGGGAGGTAAAGAAAAACCCTCTCCAAATTTTGTCAAAATACGAAAATATCAGAAGAAATCAAGGTGAGACAGTGCAAGATTACTGCACTCGTTTCAATAACCTATACAACGCAATCCCAGCTGAAATCAAACCTCCACAGGGTTTGGCATTGATAAAATTCCCTGATGGTTTTGACGCTGACATGTCATACCAACTAAGGGAAAGAAATTCTACCACCCTGGAAGACACGCAGAAAATCGTTATAAGTGTGGAGGCCAATTTGTTGGCAAAAAGGGCACATCAGAGGTCAGAGAGGAGAGTCACAATTAAAGAAGAACCTTCCACATCAACCTCAGATTCCAAATTGGATTCTTTGGCCAGAGAAATGGAAAGAATGATGGAAAGACTTACTGTGTCTGAAAGAAATCCTCCAAGAGACAACCCACCAGCTCCTCAGGTTTAGAATCCTAACTTCAGGAGAAACCCTCCTCAAGTCAGACAGAGAGATCCTAGGGATCAAAGAGAGCAGAGAGGTCCAGATCAGCAGATCATACCTCCCCTACAAGAAAATTATGTTGATGAAGGGGAGGAAGTGATTGAGGAACTAGAGGATACTCACATAAATCTCATGGGCATTCACGATAACGAAGCTATTTTCCTTACCCAAGAAGACCAAGAACTTTTTCTTCTCAATCAAACAAAAGTAAGTGAAGAAGATGAAGATGCAGAACAATAGGCTTTCGAAAATGCCATTTTGGAGGTACACCGGCAGTATAATCTACGGAGTAAAAAGACAGAAGGGAGTTCCCCAAAAAAGACGATTGAAATGAAGAAGGTAATCAAAACCAAGAAGACCTCTGAGCCATCTGCCGAGAAGATTCTAGAAAAGAGCACTACCGAAGTTCCCACGAAGAAAAACCTTACTATTCTGAAAAGATCGTCACAACCCGAGGTTTCACCTATTAATCCACCAAGTACTTCTGGCCAGAAGAGTTTGGTGGACAAACCAGAATTGATGAGCCAAGGCAGAGCTCCTACACCTTTCAGCCTTGAGGGAGAATTAGCCAAAGTAAAAATTCCCTTTCCACTTTCCGAGTTGATGAACAAATATGTTTATTGTTCACAAGTAATTAAAGCATTGACGATTGAACCTGACATAGGCACGAAGACCTTAACCATTGAATCAGCAAATCATTCAGATACTGTGAACCTTATTGATGATCAACCCAAACTTTTGTTCGGACCTGAAGTAGATGGTCGAGATGATAATGGTGATGTCGCTCCTTTTTACATCAGTCTAAATATACATGACCTGATCTTGCATAATGATATGCTGGATTTGGGTGCTTCCCACAATATGATGCCTAAAGCAGTGATGGAGAAACTTGGACTGGAGGTCACTAGACCTTACAAGGATTTACACTCATTCGACTCCAGTAAAGTTAGGTGTATTGGTTTGATCAAGGACCTATGCATCACCCTGGTTCAGATTCCTGCAAAGAGCATGGTCATGGATGTGGTGGTTGCAGACATTCCCCCGAAGTATGGAATGTTTCTATCCCGGTCTTGGGGGGCTAAGTTGAGAGGTACACTACAGCTAGACATGTCGTATGCCACTATCCCAGTTTTCAGGCAACAAAGAAGGCTATACAGAGAAACATTGATGAAATACATGGTCAGTAGCCAAGACAAACTGCATAACTATCCTCTTTACTCCGTGCATTCTGACTTTGATTCTTTTATTTTGTACAATGATGGTGACACAGAACAACAAGATACTCAGCTGGGAGAAGATACATCTAGTCTGGACGAAGGCCAAGAAATCATTGAGGTAGAAAGAATGAAAAACGTGATAACTGAAGAATTACCGATAGATTTCTGGAGCATGGATTTTGATGGAGTAGTGAGCAAAGAAGGAGCTGGAGCAGGAGTCTGGCTGCATAATCATAGAAACAGGTATTCAGAAAACCATTATTACAAATTAAATTTCCAATGCACTAACAATATTGCCGAGTATGAATCCTTGATGTTCGGTCTGAAGCTTTTGAAAAGAGTTGGTGCTAAACATATTATGGTAAGAGGTGACTCTGAATTGATAATCAAGAAAATCAAAGGTGAGTACGTTGTGAAACACCCACGTCTTAGAGATTATAGGAATGTCGTTCTTGATGCCCTTAGATGTTTCACTGAAGTTGACTTGCAGGTAATGCCGAGGGGACAAAACATTCTTGCGGACGGATTGGCTACGTCAGCAGCCACATGTAAGATTCCTTTCCACTCGACTTGCCCGTACACGGTGGAGGTAAAATGTAGACCAACCATTCCCGATAATATCAGGTACTGGCAAGTGTTTGGTAATGATGATCAAATCGAAGACTTTCTACAGTGTAAAAACGATTTTGAATGTACAAATATAGATTTAGAGAACGAAGATGAAAATGTAAATAGATCAAATTTTGAAATTGATAGTGTAAATAGCGTAGATTCAGGAGAATTAGGCGATGATGAGATGGAGGCCGATGTTTTACATTTGAAAAGAAATGTTTTGGCTAGGGGTCTAGTTCCTTTAGAGGACTTGTTTGATTTTAACGACGTAGCCAAAAAACTGAAAATTGAAGCCAATGGACAAGAGGTAGAAGACTGTAATATAGGGACCGAAGAGAAACCCAGGATAGTCAAACTGTCTAAATCATTACCCCTTGAGAAAAAACTCAAATACATTGAGTTGTTCAAAGAATATTCGGATGTCTTTGCATGGGGTTATGAGGATTTGAAATCTTATGATACCAGCATCATACAACACAGGATTCCAATAAAAGAAGACCAAAAACCGTTCAGACAGAAACTTAGGAGGATAAATCCCAAGTTGCTCCCTCTGATAGAAAAGGAAATCAAAAAAATGTACAATGCCAGAATCATAGTCTCGTTGTGTTTTTCCAAATGGGTCTCTAATTTGGTCCCTACACGTAAGAAATCTGGGGAAATCAGACTTTGCATAGATTTATGAAATCTGAATAAGGTATCCCTGAAGGATAATTACCCCTTGCCAAAAATGGACCACGTCCTTCAAAGGGTAGTCGGATCCAGTCGAATATCTTTGTTGGACGATTTCTCGGGTTACAATCAGGTCCTCTTCCACCCAGATGACCAAGAAAAAACTTCTTTCACCACACCATGGGGCACTTTCATGTATGTGAAAATGCCTTTTGGTTTGATGAACACTGGAGCCACTTTCCAGAGAGCGATGGATATCGCCTTTGTGGAAGAATCGGGTAAGTTTATTTTTGTCTATTTGGATGATGTAACTGTGTTTTCTCGATCTGATGATGAACACTTGCGACACCTCAGACGAGTCTTCGAGAAATGTAGAAGGTTTGGGATTTCTTTAAATCCTAAGAAAAGCCTTTTCGAGCTAGAGGAAGGCAAACTGCTAGGACACATCATCTCCAAGGACGGAATCAAAATAGACCCCAGCAAAATCGAGGCCATACAAAAATTAGAACACCCATGAAACCTTAAAGAATTACAGTCTTTTATCGGGAGAATAAACTTTCTACGAAGATTCATTCCCAATCTGGTCGAGCTCCTTAGAAACATTACAAATATGCTAAAAAAGGATGTGAAAATAAAATGGGACTCTGAGTCCAGACAGTCTTTCGAACAAGTCAAATGAGCACTCACAGAGGCCCCTGTCTTGATCAGTCCCGATTTTACTAAGGATTTCTATCTTTTTTCTTTCGCTTCTGAACATACTATAG